>JAWNLA010000007.1:0-82786 GCA_035041605.1 Drosophila atroscutellata
TTTTGGTACTTGCATCTGAACGATATATCAAGCTTGTTTGTTATAATTAAGGCGTGACGACGACGCTCGGGCAGATCTGAGCGGGTAGGAATATCTGGCGGCCAATCATCAGTAGGTGAGCGTAGAAAAGCAGGTCCTTCACGCCAAAGTTTTGATTCCAAAAGTTCAAGTGCTCCGCAGCCACGCGATAATATGTCAGCTGGGTTCAAATGGGTAGGAGCGTGGTTCCAAATCATCCCTTTGGTGCGCTCCTGAATCTGAGATATTCTGTTGGATACAAAAATATTAAATTCAGATGGATCTTGTCGAATCCAAGAGAGTGCAATAGTCGAGTCGGACCAACAATAGAACCGACATGGGTGCGGTACTAGTTCCAGCTTAGGAATTGTAAGCGTTTTTAATGGTGCAACTCTTGATTTGGAGCATAGAAGATGAGAGGAGTAGGCACCCTGCGCTTCTGATCGCACGTAAACACAGGTGCCGTATGCAGCTAGGCTTGCATCACAGAAAGCATGTATTTCCCATGATGAGTGTGGTTGCAGAACCAAGCGAGAGAATTTGAACGTACGCAGCAACGGCTATTTGGGAGATGTGCTCAATCCAGGCAGAGTGTAGAGACTGAGGAAGGGCTTCGTCACAATTGAGTTTGTCCTTCCACAGCGTCTATAAGAATATCCTTAGCTTGGTGATTATAGGTGATATTAACCCGAGGGGGTCATAGAATTTGGCGATTGTGGCTAGTATTGTACGCTTGGTTACAATGTTGCCGGAGAGAGTAGACGACGGACTGAATAGGAGATGATCAGAATTAGTATCCCAAGCCAAACCCAGGGCCTTCTTGACATCGGTTCCATCGTCGAACTTCACCATTTTTTCGCAGTCCACTTCCAGCTCGCCATCCAGAGCTGTTTCCTCATTTGAACACCATTTTCGAATAGGAAAGTGTCCTCTTCGGAGCAGCTCTTTGACCTGCTGACGAATTTCAACAACTTCTTCGATGGTGTCGCCTCCAGTAATTAGATCATCAACGTAGAAATCCCTTCGAATGATTTTTGACGCAAGGGTTAGCGAGTTTTCTTTGTCGTAAGAAAGCTGTTGCACAGCTCGAATAGCTAAAAATGCCGCAGGCTATGTTCCGTATGTAACGGTGTTTAAGGTGTAGACCTGGACTTCATCGCTCGCCTTGTCGCGCCATAGGATGCATTGAAGGTATTGGTCTGAATGAGTCACGCCAACACAACGGTACATCTTGCAGATGTCCCCGTACAAGGCAACCTTATAAAATCGAAATTGAAGTAATGTGGTGAATATCTTTGGTTGTATGGATGGTCCTGCAAACAATAAATCGTTTAGAGAGAGTCCAGATGTGGTTTTTGCGGAGCCATCAAAAACGACTCGTAACTTGGTCGTGGTGCTATCAAGCTTCTGCACGCAATGATGAGGCAGAATATATTGAGGTACAGCAGATTGCTTGGAGGCTAACGACATGTGTTTCAAATCAATGTATTCGTTCATGAATGCAACATACTGCGACTTTAGGCATGAATTTTTGGCCAGTTTCGATTCGAGTGCATTCAATCGACGTAGGGCACTATTGTATGAATCCCCAACAGCATCGAAGCGATCCTTGGCTGGGAGCCGAACTGTGTACTCGCCTGATTCAAGACGCGAATAATTGCGGAGAGATAATTGCTCACAAATAGTATCCTCATTCGACGGCATATCTGCAGTGACGCAATTATTGTCTATTTCCCAGAACTGCTTGACTAAATCGAACAACGGTTCCGATTCCGAATGCTTGATCGCTGCAGCTAGGGATGAGTGTTTGGGAATAGCACAGCCTCCAGAAACTATCCAGCCTAATTTGGTCTTCTGAAGCGTGGGTGAATGATCCGCCAGACGAATTTGCCCAACGCAAAGCAAGTCAAAAAATATGCCAGCGCCAATCAGCATATCGATCCTTTGACCTTTGTAGAAGAGCGGGTCAGCGAGGTGGCAGTTGTTGGGTATTTTCCATCCGGTGGTATTTATGTCAAAGTGAGGCTGATAATCAGTTATCTTTTGCGTTACGAGTGCAGAAAATGATCCCCGATATGAGCCAGTAGCTGATTGTGCAACAATGTCAGCTGCTTTGTTGAGCTAGAGAGAGGATTCGCCTATGCCTGATACCAACATATTCGAGCGGCGTACTTCCAACTGAAGCTGGTTGATGAGACGAGTGGTGACGAAGTTGAGCTGCGATGCTGAATCAAGCAGAGCTCTACAAGGTACGAAGGTTCCAGATCGATTTCTGACAAGTATGATGGCCGTTGCGAGCAGCATGTAATCGTTCTCGTGGTGTTTCAGGGCTCTAGGTGGCGATGTGGATAGGGAAACAAGTGATGCGCCTTGAGCGCGCGTTGTGTCGGGCAGCTGATATGCAGAAGAACTTGTGTCCATATGCAACAATGAGTGGTGCTTCTGTTGGCAATGTTTGCAATGGCCAGATTTGCATTGCTGTACACTATCCCCTTTGCGAAGGCAGTTAAGGCAGAGGTGCAGCCTTTTAGCTTCTCTATAGCGAACGGTGGGAGTTAAATTTGTAAATCGTGTACATTTGAGCAGCTGATGATCAGCAGATTCGCAAAGGACACAAGATTGGGTGCTGTGGCATCTCCTTTCCAAGAATGCAGACATGTCGGTCCATTTTGGCAGCCCTTTCAGAGGCAATGTTTCCTCCCACTTCTCCTGCGTGGCTTGATCCAATTTGGATGTGATCAGGTGAATCAGCAAACCATCTGCAATGGCGTCAGCAGATGTCACTGCGTGCAACGCGCGCAGATGTGAATTGATACTGTCACTCAATTGACGCAGACTGCTCGCCGACCCCTTGTCCACACCTGAGAGCCTGAATATGGAACGTATGTGTTCCTAAAAATGCAACAATTTATTATCAAAACGATTTATTAACAATTCCATGGCTTTGTCGTTATTGTCCTCCGTTGGTTCGAAAGCGCGAATCGCTTCCAACGCAGGTCCTGTTAGGCATGATCGAAGATGTTGAAACTTCTCCAGTTTCGTTAGGTCCTCATTTTGGCCAACGACAGTGTTGTACATAGCGAAGAAATCGGGCCAGTCGATGTACGCACCGCCGAAACGTGGAAGCTCCAATTGTGGTAATCTGGAGAGACGTGCTGCGCTTCTTGTGCCACCATTTAGCTCGTTCGTATTACTCCGGATTGCTGTGGAATGGAGAATCGAAGCCTTGCGCATACTGGCGAGTTCACCATTAAGCTTGGATGTCACCTCGCAGCTGACTTGGTCAAATTGCCATCTTGCGTCCGTGGCCAGCTCCGTAAGATCAAGCTGCTCAAGATTGGATTGTGCAGCATCAAAGCTGAGGTGCATTTCGCTGATTAAATCTAGTCTAGCCTGCAACTCAGCTTCATCGAAAAGTATCAGCTGCTCAGTGGTTAGAAATGCATTTAACGCATTGAGTTGCCGAGCTACTGATTCTGCTTTTGCCTTGTAAAAGTTCAAATCAGAGTGAGGAGCCGCGTTTGAATTCGATTCTTTTTCAGCCATTTCAATGGTTAGTCACGACTGACTCACGCGATTAGCACTTGAAACTGATCGACTTGAACTGCGATCCACTGTAGGTTTGAATGTATGTTGTTTACGAAACAACGGATAAATGCAATGCAACAATGCAAAAAGTTCACTGGACGAGATTAACGGCAAGCACAAGTTGACCGCTGACCGCTGCGTTGGCGAAAGTTTTTGCACAGCACAACCAATAACTTGTTGAGCAATTTACAGTTAAGTAGTCAACTGTATCATTTACAAGCATATGCGAATGCAAGAATGTGAGCGGGCAAGCGGAGACAAAAAAAAGAGTAAACGCGCGTGATGAAAACGAGAGCGAAAATGTGCGAATGTGTGTGTGTGTGTGTGTGTTTTTTTTTTTTTTTTTTTTTGGTTGCGCCACGGAGGTGAGAATCTCCTGAAGATACAGGGGCCCGGGCCACCTGCATGCACGATTCAAAGACAACGTCAATGCATGCGTACTAAACTCACCCCCCCACACACACCCCCACTCCCGGCGGTATCACCGCAAAGTATTACTTCACCGGGGTGGGTTGCCTAACTAGGCCCTCTCCGTCACTCGCCGCTCAGTTTCGCATAATCTCAGATGCTTCTGTATGCTTATGATGAGCTGGCGGACATCTCTCCAGTGTGACGGAGACTCCGTCATGTGCTCTACCAGGCTCTCCGGTGGGGGCACTGGGCCAGACATTCCCCTGTATCTCGAACAATAGTAGAGCACATGTTCGGGATCCTCGATGGCGTCCGGGCATGTCGGGCACTGGGGGGTGTTCTCGTGCCTGAACCTGTGCAGGTAGCTCCTGTATCCGCCGTGACCTGAAAGAAACTGCGTTATATGGTAGTCCAACTCACCTGCATTTCTCCCGATCCAATCCTCTAGATTGGGTATTAACCGGTGTGTCCATCTTCCTTTGCTTGCCGTGCTCCATCTATGCTGCCAGGCGTCCATCGTCGCTGCTCTTGCTGAGTCTCGGATGGTTGCCATAGCATCCGGCGCGACTATCCTCCTAGTTCGGATCTCCTTCATCTCGAGCGCTAGCAGGTCAACTGGCACCATTCCTGCCAGGACCAGTGCTGCATCTTCCGAGACCGTGCGGAAGCCGGAGATCACTCGGAGGGCGCTCAGCCTGTAAGGTGCCGAGAGCTTCTTTTTAAGTCCTTTTTTATTGGACACGGCCGTTGCCCATATGGGTGCCGCGTACAGCAGCACGGAGGCTACCACTCTCGCCAGCAATTGGCGTCTCGCTGGCTTAGGGCCCCCAACATTGGGCAGCATGCGCGAGAGGGCACCTTGCATTTTGGCTGCTCTCCGGCTGACGTACTCTACATGCGGCCGGAAGCTGAGTCTATTGTCCAGCCTGACTCCCAGGTATTTTATAGACTCCTTGGATTTCACAACATCGTTGTTGACTTGCACCTGTATGTACTCTATTACTTTGCGGCTTGTAATAAGTACGGCCTCAGTCTTATGGTTTGCAAGTTCCAAGCTCGCATCCTTCATCCACTCTGCCACAATTTTTATTGCCGCGTTCGCTACGGCCTCTACCTCCTTGCTCTTCTTGGCTACTACTACCAGTGCCAGGTCGTCTGCAAAGCCAATGAGGGTACAGCCCTGTGGTAGTTCGAGCCTAAGTACCTCATCGTATATTAGGTTCCACAGCAGAGGGCCTAGAACGGAGCCCTGTGGCACTCCTGCTGTGACCTCGTAGCTCCTTGGTCCGTCCTCCGTATCATATTCCAACACCCGGTCTGACAGGTAGTTGGATATGATACGTGCTAGGTACGATGGTACTCCGATTCTACCTAGGGTTGTCCTGATGCGCGACCAGTTCGCCGAGTTGAACGCGTTGCGGATGTCGAGGGTTATTATGGCGCAATACTCCTTGTCGCCCCATCTCGTTCCCTCGATTGCCTTGGCTGCAATATCTACGACCGCCTGGATTGCGTCTACGGTAGAGCGGGCTTTTCGGAACCCGTATTGGCTGGCTGAGAGCGCGTTTTTTCCATCAATGATGGCCAGAAGTCTGCTATATATCAGCTTTTCCAGGACCTTTCCCGCTGAATCTAGGAGGCAGATAGGCCTATATCCAGACGGGTCGTCTGTCGGCTTATCCCCTTTTGGCAGGAGGATTAGCCGCTGCCGTTTCCATATCCTAGGGAATACTCCGTCCTGTAGGCATTTTGTGTATGTGGCCGCAAATATTTCTGGCCTCGTGCGGACCGCCAGCTTCAACGCCTTATTGGGGATACCGTCTGGTCCTGTGGCCTTTCTATCACCCAAACTTTTGGTTGCCTCCCGGACCTCTTCCGGTGTGACGCCCAGAATAAGCTCCGTTTGCTGGATTGGGCTTATTTCTTGTAGCCGCGGGTGTTGTGGGAACAGCGTCGCCACTATGTTGGCTAACGCCATTGGGCAAGTCACCCGAACGGTCTCCTGGCTACGGATCTTTTTCATGACCACCTTATATGCGGTTCCCCATGGGTTCACATCAGCCTCCTCGCAGATTGCCCGAACGCAGCTGGCCGTACTTTTCTTAATGCCGCGTTTCAGCTCTCTCTCTTGGCTTCTCTGAGGTCATCCAGCCTACTGGCGAATTCCGGGCGGCCCCTGGCCCGTTGGGAGCGCCTTCTGGCCAGTAGGCACGCTTTCCTTAGCTGGTTGATTTCCTCATTTCACCAATAGCAGGGCGTTGCTCGTCTGCTCGGCTTTCTCCTGGGCATGGACAAATCGCATGCGTCCGTAACGCAGCGCATTAGGCTTATTGCCATGTTGTCGACAGATTGCCCATTGGCTGGGAACACGGTTTGGCGTAGGGCTTCGGACAGGGTATCCTCGTCTAGGAGGTTTCCCTTCCACTTGGGCCCATATGTTTGGGGTCGCGGCTGTCTTTGTGGTCTTTCATTGATCACGAAGTGAACAGCTTGGTGATCGCTGAAAGTGAAATCCTCGCTGACTCTCCACGTCGTCTTCCTGCATAGCGAGCTACTTAGCAGGGTAATATCTATAATGGAACCTCTGCCAGCCTTACGATAGGTGAGCCGCCTCCCGCCGTTTGCGAGGTTTACATCTATCGATGCAAACTCTTCTAGCAGGCAGGTTCCTCTGGTATTCGTCACTCGGCTTCCCCATTCAACTGCCCAGGCGTTGAAGTCCCCGGCAATTACTGTGGGGGATCTGCCGCGAGCATCATCCGAGATTTCCTCTAGCAACTGCTGGAATCGCCTCAGATCCCAGCTCGGCGGAGCGTAGCAACTATAAAAGGTTATAGAGTTAATCTTCGCCCGGACAAATCCTTCATGGTCTGTGCTAGTTTCTTTCGGTGGTGTTCGGAGAGACCAGAGGGCCGCTTTCCCACACTTGCTAGCCGCCCAACCGCTTCCAGTGATTGGCCTGTGCGGCTCGCAGATTATGGCCAAGTCTGCTTGCGTCTCCCTGACCGACTGTCTTAGCAGGGCCTGAGCTGCTTCGCAGTGGTTTAGGTTCAGCTGGACGCACTTCATGTTCTTTTGGCCAGTGCCCTCCTGAACATGGGACATCTGCCGCTGCCGGCGATGTGTTTATTGTCTGTGTTCTTCTCCTTGCAGAACATACACTGCGGCTCTTTATTGCAGTCCTTGGCGAGGTGGTTCTGACCTCCGCATCTTCGGCACAGATTCGACCGGTCGTGCTCGCTCTTGTAGTATCTCGCGAGGTGGCCAAACTCCAGGCATTTAAAGCACTTGCTAACGCTAATGCGCACTCGAAGTCTTGAGCTGACCCATCCCACTTTTAGGAATCCGGCAGATAACGCTTTCTTTGCTCTATCTGCGGGTAGCCTAATCGTGGCAGTTTGGGTCTGCCCATACGCCTTACGCAGGGTGATATCCTCCTGGGAGACCTCCACGTCAAATTGATCGCGGAACGCAGTGATCATCTCCTCCTTAGTAGTGACCTCATCGAGATCTCTGGATTCGATGGTCACCCGATGAGCGAGGGATCGCACCTCTGCTTGCTCCCCCAGCGTGTTGCCCACAAGGCTCCCGAGGTATCCATGCCTGGCTTATTTAGCTGCAATAGCAGCTCACCCTTTTGGGTCCTCCGTATCCTGGAGACCGCCTTTCCAAGCTCGCTAAGCTTCTCGTCCGCTTTGACTTTGCGGAGTATATCCGCGTAGCTAGCGTCTCCCTTCGCTGCGATGAGTATAGCATCAGGGCGCGCTTTCTCCATGCGGACCTCTGGCCTCTTTGGCTTTCTGACCTTCTTGTGGGTGACCTTTGTCCACCGTTCGCCCCTTGTAGGTTCCCCGCGTTTTGGAGCCTCAACGCCTGAGGTCTTCGCCGCAACCGGGTTTTCCTTGGGGACGACCGAGTCGCCTCTCTCCTCCTCCGCTTGCTGTTGGGGATGTTCGACCCTGGGCACAGCTTCCTTTTGACTTCCACCACCGATCTAGATGGAGGGGACGTCTGTGAGGACTGGTGTGTACTAATGACCGCCTTAGCTCCATCATCGTGGAGCTGGATGGCTACTAGCTCGTAGAGCGCTTTAATACTCTCAATGGAGTCGCGCATCGGTTGATGGATGGAGCGCCGCTTGCCATCCTCCAACATCTCCACCAGCTTGGAGATTTCCTGGCCGAGTTCGCGTAGCGCTGAGCTACGTTTATCAACCTCCTCCCTGCAGGTCGCCGGTGGCAGCGTTGGCGCCACTCCACCTACTGGAGGCCTCAACGTCCTCCCACTCTTCGCGAACGCGTCGCCACTCTCGTTTGTTGGTTGGTTGTTCATATTTGTGCTCATTTGATTGGGTCCCAACTCCAAGTCGTTATTTCTGGTCGTTGTACAGTTGCGTGAAAATCCCATGGTTATCTTTGCAAGCAGGGAGGCCATGCGAGGGTTGACATCCGCCCTTATGGGGTCGGGTATTCAGAGCCGGATTCGCTTTAATCAGGAGTGTATCAACTGAACCTGTACTGCCAACTTAATGACGACGCACCAGAAAGCGTGCTTGGAGATTTGCTAAGTTTTAACGAGACGGAGGCGGTAGAAGCATTACCCTAGCAGTCATTTCGGCAAGATTTCACTCCGCTTACTGAGACGCTAGAATACTGCTACCGTCAGCCCAAGTTACTTCAGTTCCTATTGGGGTTCCAGTTGTCTCATCCCGAGGCATCACTGGACTCTGCCTCAGTCGCCTTCTCGTGTTGGTTGACCGCCAAGCTGGTGCGATAGATAAACTTGCATGTGCAAGGCGAAGACATAAAAGATACAAAGATTAGGGATGGGCGCGCAATTACGTCACAAACTACGCTACATTTTTAATCGATACTATAATTAATTGGTTTTTGGCTGCTGCTGCCTCCGACATATTCTAATGAAAAATGAATGTCCTCATAGAAGTCAATAAAATAATCACTTACCAAAAAAAAAAAAAAAAAATAAAATAAAATAAAATAAATAAATATTAAGTAAATTAATAAAATGTATCCACCATTAAAATATATATAAATAAATATAAATATATTGACCATTTGAGCAATCTTTTGGGTCATGCTATGCATAGCACTAGCATTTGCCTCAATGGCCATGGTAAATCTTTCATTGTTATGCTGTAGGTGCTCATCTGGCTGCACGTGTGTTCGGGCTGTTGTTGCTGTTGCTGTTGTACATTTCTGCTTTAGCTTACGTATATGCTGTTGTATTGGTTGTTGTACTGGCTGTTGTACTGGCTGTAGTATTTGCTTTTGTATTTGGCTTTGTATTGGCTGTTGCTGTTGCTGTTGTGGCTTCACCTTTTTATTAAGCGTTTTTGAGTTTGGGTGTTGGACTGTTGTTGTCTGTGCTGTTAGTGGTGGCCAATTAGTTGTGGTTGTTGTTGGCTGTTGCTTGATTGCGTCTGCCGATTGCTGATTAACAATTAGTTTTGCCTTCGCACTCTTGGATATCGGGCAGCCCCTATAGCTAGAGATGTGCCGTCCACTACAGTTAGCACATCTGGCTGGGGTGCTCCGATCTTTTAAGCAGTCTGCGGTTGGGTGTGCTTCGGAACATTTGAGGCAATTGAATGGCAATGAGCAGTAATATTTTGAATGTCCAAACGCCTGGCACCGGTGGCACTGCACCGGTGTCACTGCACCGGTTCAGTGCGTCTGGACAATTTTCCAAAAATCAAATTATGTTGGTTGTCCAACGTGTTGACTTCAAGAAATTATATTATTGGTGAGCTCATGACGTTCCAATTCAAGTTCAATGGCATTTAATGGCCTGCCAGTGAACCTGTGTTTGGCTCACGCCAGGTAGCGCACCGTTTGGCCAAGTTTGGCCAGCTCGACGCGTATCCAATGAGGAGTGGTTGAGTGATGGAGGTGCCGGAATCACACTCTGT
This sequence comes from Drosophila atroscutellata, assembly GCA_035041605.1. Lineage (NCBI taxonomy): Eukaryota > Metazoa > Arthropoda > Insecta > Diptera > Drosophilidae > Drosophila > Drosophila atroscutellata. Next base: position 9,947 of record JAWNLA010000007.1, read on the forward strand.
AGCCACGTTCCTCTATGGGCTGGTGTGTGTGCATTTGTATATTTGATTGTGTTAAAAGGTCGCTGGCAACATAATAAGACTCACTGTCAATGAAGATGAGCCTTATTCTGTCGCCAATTGCTGGGCGTTTAATAGTGTATTTCTGGGTGTTTAAAACTTTGCCGAGTTCATCCACAATGTCTTGACATTTGTCAAGAATATGGTCGGCACCTTGACACTCATGGATGAGAATCTCTTTTGGTTATCAAGAATTTGCCTATGTGACGCGTATTGCTGATTTTTTTGAGCCTGTGTCTGGTCATCATTGGGAACAGACGGCAAGTAATTTGTTGGCGGGGAAGGGGAAGCAGGGTCAGTGGTGGTGTCCATTGACTCGTCATCATCCCTTCCTGTACTACCACTTTGATCGAATATATCAAAATGGTCATTTTGATAGTATTGATTTTGAGCGTAATGGCTAGTTTTTGAACGGCGTTTGCCACCGGCTGCTCTGCTTTCGTATATTTTGTAGCCACGTTTTGGTATGTATATTATTGTATTGGCTGGGATTAGGGCATTTTCAGCCTCATCCCTATTGGCTTTTTTAATGGCTTTGGCCTCGGGTGGTGATGGCGGCTTAGCCACCTTTCTCTTCCGACTTAGATTGTTAGTGTTTGGGTCGGGGTTATTGATGCATATGTCGCTACCATCTGAGCTCGCGATGCAGCCAGGTGATGGCGGGGCACCAAAATCCATATTCAACACTGCCACTGTTGTTGGTCGCCGCAGATGTGTGGACTTGGGCCCGTACAACGTGCTCACGCCGCCGACTCTCTTGACTACTACGCTGGAGCAGTACTTGCAGCTGAAGTTGCTCTTGAGCTGGGTACCGCGCCAGCAGTTCATCAAGAGAGTCAGTCGTAATGAGCATTGCACTTGCTGAGCTTGGACGATTAGTGATGGCATTAATTGTTGTGCTGTTTGCGTGGCCGCCTCTTAACATTACATCTGTAATATTAATTGTACGGCCTTCGCTATTCAGGCTGTTTATGCTGCTGTGCGTGTTTGTTTTATGCATTTTTGTATTGGCTGTAGTGTTTGTATTAGTGCTGGCTGCTGCTATAGCTCTGCTGGCATCCACTGCTTGCTCCGGGAGAGAAGTAGCTATTGCACTGCTTGCATGCTTTGTGTGATATACACAGATTTATGGATTTGTTGGGTGATGGTGGCTGCTGTGGCGTCGTGCAGGTCGCAGTCTGCCGGTCGCACCCGCCTCTTTATTTGCAATATGTGGGGACTGGGTTACAGTTTTTTGATTGTGACTTACAGTTTAGAGGCTGGGCCGGGTGTGTTTTGTATCACCCACGGACACGATACGTCCTCGTTCCTCTCGAGTAACCACATCACACGCCTGCTAGCCCGGGGTCCGTCAGCCGCCGACGCGCAGTATCAAGTCTCTGGCTCTTGGAGAAGATTCTGCTTCCCACGTATTCCGTGTGCCCAGGCTAACTCTCACTTTAACTCTCACTATTGTTTAATGTTGTTAATTATTTAATTATAGAAAAGTAATTTTTACTTTTCACAAGTTTTTCTTACATCACTTTCACTTTCACTTGATTTTTATTTTTTATTTGCTTTGGGTTGCTGCGAAGCTGACTACCATTCGCGGTCAGCGCCAGAGAGGTTGTATCCTCCTGGCAAAGGCGCACAGGTCTCGCAGCCGCCAGGGCGCATACAGCTATATTGGATGTATATAGTGTATACGCCCTGGCCATTGTTATTGTATTGGCTGCCAATACAGGCGTGTGATAGAGTGATAGAGTGATTGTGTGTGAGTGTATTTGAGTGATAGTTTTTGAGTGAGCACAGGGACCGAGGGAGAGACAGAGAAAGCGCGCTAATATGCCAATGACGGTGGGCCACCATCAGAGAGCCAGAGCGGGCGCTTTCTTCTTCGAGAGCATGAGAGACAAGAGAAGGCGGTCGACAAGCACGACTAAAGCCGAGCCACGCGATTGGCGGACAGTTTGAAACACTGAGCATCTCTTGAGGAGGGGGAGGAAAGGGCACCATCTACCTTTCGCAGGTCTTACAAAGTTTAATGTCCTTATCATTATAATTTTAAATTAAAAATACATGCACAGCTTATTATTTAGACAGTGTTGGCTTTAGACCATCATCACACTTTTAGTTTCTCGACCACCATGGACTAATGTATAACTTAATGGCTAATTATTTAATAATTTATGTATTACAATTAATTATCTATGAAGAACTACAAAAAGTAGATACACGCACCATTAAAGCAGGCATTTCTGCTGCTGTGCGTCTTTCTGTTTTGTTGTTGTTCTTGACTTGGGTGGGAAAAGTGGTCGAGAATTTGGCCAAATATTGAAACTCATGTTTTACAGTTTCGTATTTGAAAAATGGCTGTCAAATCATTTGACGCTATGTTGGTACGACTAATCAGGTGTTTTGGCGATTAATCGTATGTTAATGGCTAAACATGACATCAAACAGCTGTCGATGCTATTGTTTTGCCGTGATTCGAGTGCATTTGTAAAATTTTAGTGGCTCGAGTATGATAAGTGATCGCAAGTGGACCTCGATATTAATTTGAAGGCGAAGCAATTAATTTATTTGCACAAAAGCGCGGATTAGCTAATTAAAAGTGGTAATTGCATCGCCTGAGGATCCACGAGCAGATCATTATCGCGTCGTGGGTTTTGTTTTGTTTTTACTTGTGATTGTGTGTGTATGAAACGTATTTGCCTTGGCCAAAGTGGCCAAATAAATGTCAACGCTTAGTGGCTTAAAAAGATTTGCAAACTGCCGTCGAGTGGGATTAATTATTGTTTTTAAATTGAATACAATAATTAATCGCGACAGCAATTTGCAAATCTTTTAGAGTTTACATATAAACTATAGGTGTGTATATGTATTTGTGGCCTTGCCTTATATAAGAAAAAACCCTTAGTTTACAGCCGGTGCTGATGTCGCGATGGAGATGCCCTGCTGCTGCTGCGTTGTTGACGCCGCTGCGATGTCGCTGCCGCTGCTGATGCCGCTGCTGATGACACTGCTAAATGCCGTGCTGTTGTCGTTGCTGATGCGTCTGCCGCTGAGCTGGATGTGGTTTGTTGTTGTTGCTGCTACTGCCGCTGTCGTTTATGTTTGAAGTTGCGAATCTAATTTTATTTGTGTTTTTAGATTCCAGTTGCTGCTGATGCCGCTGCCACCGGAGTCGTCGTTGCACCAACGAGCAAGTTTAATGGATGCTTCAACTGGTGCCGCTGTCGCTGCTGTCCTCCGTCGTCACTGCGGCTGCCGCTGCTGTCGGTATTTGGAGTTTTTATAATTCCAAATGTGCTTTTGCTGCCTCTGCTCTGCCGCTGCCACCGTATTATGCGATGGCCCGCTGGCTGCATTCGCTGGCGAAGTCGCTGCCGCTGCTCTCCTCCGTCTTGCTGCCGCTGCCTTCGAATTGGAAGTTGTAATTCCAATTGTGATTTGTTTTGTATTTGATTTTATATTGTTTAGATTTAATTGAACTTCATGAAATTTGAATATTTCAATAAGAGCACCATATAGCCTACAACTTCAGTGTTAGACACCTCCAAACATGCGTTGGGCTAATATGGTGCCTCCGCCTAATACTAGTTACATCCCTTTTCCAGCCGGGATGTTAGGCTTAATTTATGGTGCTACCCTTAGTTGAATATCCTCATTTGCCAGTACACCAGTTTTGCCAGTATTGGACAATGGGATTTGCCGTTCTAATTATCGCTTTCCGTTCATATAATGAATGGACTCTCTTGGTGTGGGTCCGGCTCCAAATCTATTGCGCATGACAATAGATGAGAGCACCACCCACTCCAATGCTTTTTGCCTGAGCGTATAGAACGGCTTTTCTAAGCCGATCACAGTGTAACCACGTTTTCCCCTAATGTATGAGGATAGCATTTGTCTTTTTTATTAATTTGCTGAGTTGAGTTGTTTTATTCTATTTTATCTAACTTGGTTCGCCTCCCTAATATATATATCTTTTTTGTGGTCATTCGCGAAATGTAATGGTTATTTAATATGATTATTTTGGCACAAGAAAGCCGGAGGGGATTAATATTATTGATTCTATCGCTAGCTAGTATTGTTAGTGTGTTGATTTTTGTTGGTTACCATGGCCAATGAAAGATTGACCACTTGAGCAATCTTTTGGGTCATGCTATGCATAGCACTAGCATTTGCCTCAATGGCCCTGGTAAATTTTTCATTGTTAGGCTGTAGGTGCTCATCTGGCTGCACGTGTGTTCGGGCTGTTGTTGCTGTTGCTGTTGTACATTTCTGCTTTAGCTTACGTATATGCTGTTGTATTGGTTGTTGTACTGGCTGTTGTACTGGCTGTAGTATTTGGTTTTGTATTGGCTGTTGCTGTTGTGGCTTCACCTTTTTATTAAGCGTTTTTGAGTTTGGGTATTGAACTGTTATTGTCTGTGATTGTAGTGGTGGCCAATTAGTTGTGGTTGTTGTTGACTGTTGCTTGATTGCGTCTGCCGATTGCTGATTAGCAATTAGCTTCGCTTTTGCACTCTTGTGTGTCGGGCAGCCCCTATAGATCGAGATTGTGAGGAGCCATATAGCGACGATAAATAAATATATAGGTCTACATATTTATGTGTACTATATGCACCCCTCACAGTAACTGCACATCAGACCGAAGTCCGGCTCTGATTGCAGTTACGGCGAATTCGCTCTCTTTCGCCCTCTCGCTTTCGCACGCAGGTTGTCAGCCATATGAGCGTGTCTGACACACAGGTCCACCAGGACATGTGCCGTTATGTGTGAGGAGTATTGCGAGTGCAATATCTCCATCCATACTCACACTAACGGCAGACATAGGCTGGCGCCAGCAGATGGCAGTGGAAAATTACGCGATCGCCTCGGTGGCGTGATTCTGGTACAGGCTACGACCCAGCCTATATAAAGAGCGCCGAAACGCACTGGAGACAGTTCAGAAAGACCCGATACGCAAGGCGGAACCTCTGAGAGTTGAGCAAAATCGATACGCAAAGCGGAAGCTCTGAACAAAATACACGCGAGTGCGGCAACAGAGCAAAATCTACGCGAGTGAACAAACACAAGTGAAGGCGTACCAACAGAACGATAGAGCACCTAGGAACGTCGAGTCCTTCGACACTGGCAATACCGATACCAATAAAGGATACTGAGGTCCTTAAATGGTTAAAGTGGTGAATCCTTGTCACGTTCAAGTCGTGCTACTGGGCGAGGCCTGCACAGTTACAAAGTGAACGTGTACGAATCAAGCTGCGTCCAGACGGCATATGTACGAATCCTTTGATTGAAAGGAGTGTCGTATGGTACCCGATCGAGCAAGCGAAGTCACAGACTCTTGTAACTGGTGCATGGGCACCTAGAACCTGCTTTTCCGAACAGGATCACTGTCCGAAAACCAACTAAGGCCTCAGTGGAGTGTCACCGCGTCTAAACTCAAACATTAAACAGCATTATTTGTGTGATTACTAAATTCCAAATAAACCATTCAAATTAATTTAATATACGAAATAATTGTGTTGTTAATTATCACTTCGCGACCAAATCCTATAAATTTTATTGCACGAACCCACAGCTCGACTGAGCGTTAGCCCGGCAAGCAATTAGGTTCGTTACAAGTCCACTACAGTTGGCACATCTGGCTGGGGTGCTACGATAAGTAATTTTTTGAATGTCCAAACGCCTGGCACCGGTGCCACTGCACCGGCTCAGTGCGTCTGGACAATTTTCCAAAAATCAAATTATGTTGGTTGTCCAACGTGTTGACTTCAAGAAATTATATTATTGGTGAGCTTATTACGTTCCAATTCAAGTTCAAAGGCATTTAATGGCCTGCCAGTGAATCGGTGTTTGGCTCACGCCAGGTAGCGCACCGCGTGGCCAAGTTTGGCCAGCTCAGCGCGCATACACTGAGGAGTAGTTGAGTGGTGGAGGTGCCGGACTCACACTCTGTAGCCACGCTCCTCTATGGGCTGGTGTGTGTGCATTTGTATATTTGATTGTGTTAAAAGGTCGCTGGCAACATAATAAGACTCACTTTCAATGAAGATGAGCCTTATTCTGTCGCCAATTGCTGGGCATTTAATAGTGTATTTCTGGGTGTTTAAAACTTTGCCGAGTTCATCCACAATGTCTTGACATTTGTCAAGAATATGGTCGGCACCTTGACACTCATGGATGAGAATCTCTTTTGGTTATCAAGAATTTGCCTATGTGACGCGTATTGCTGATTTATTTGTGCCTGTGCCTGGTCATCATTGGGAACAGACGGCAAGTAATTTGTTGGCGGGGAAGGGGAAGCAGGGTCAGTGGTGGTGTCCATTGACTCGTCATCATCCCTTCCTGTACTACCACTTTGATCGAATATATCAAAATGGTCATTTTGATAGTAATGATTTTGAGCGTAATGGCTAGTTTTTGAACGGCGTTTGCCACCGGCTGCTCTGCTTTCGTATATTTTGTAGCCACGTTTTGGTATGTATATTATTGTATTGGCTGGGATTGGGGCATTTTCAGCCTCATCCCTATTGGCTTTTTTAATGGCTTTGGCCTCGGGTGGTGATGGCGGCTTAGCCACCTTTCTCTTCCGACTTAGATTGTTAGTGTTTGGGTCGGGGTTATTGATGCATATGTCGCTACCATCTGAGCTCGCGATGCAGCCAGGTGATGGCGGGGCCCCAAAATCCATATTCAACACTGCCACTGTTGTTGGTCACCGCTGCCGTGTGGACCTGGGCCCGTACAATATGCTCACGCCGCTGACTCTATTGACTACTACGCTGGAGTAGTAATTGCAGTTGAAGTTGCTCTTCAGCTGGGTACTGCGCCATTGAACATTTTACTTGCGGATGTTGGGCAATTAGTAATAGAATTATTAATTGTGCTATTTGTGGGGCCACCTCTTAATATTACATAAGAAATATCAATTTGGCTGCTTTCACTACTCAGGCTGTTTATGCTGTTGCTGTTGTACATGTTTGTATTTGGTTTTGTATTTCGTTTTGTATTGGCTGTTGCTTGCTGCCACTGCTTGCTCTGGCATACAGTAGCTGTTGCATGCTTTGCTTGACTTTGTTGTTGGCCCCTCTCTTTGGCTTGTGCTGTTGTATTGGCTGTTGCTTTTGCTTTTGTGTTTGCTGCTGTTGCATTTGTGTTGGCGTGTGTATGATGGTGCGCGCGCGTTTTTTGTGCATTCTGCCTCTCACTTAACGGCATCTTCTTGTGTGTTTGCTGGCGCCAAAAATCAGCGACGGCGTCGGCGTCTGTTTTTTTGGCGGGCTCATTTCTGCGCGCCTGAGGCGCAAGAGTTTGGATTGTTAGTAATGGATATATTTTTGGATCTTTGGGTGATGGTGGCTGCTGTGGCTTCGTGCAGGTCGCAGTCTGCCAGTCGCGCCCGCCTCTTTATTTGTTTGTGGATTGGCAATTTACAGATATATGGATTTGCTGACTTACAGATTAGAGGCTGGGCCGGGTGTGTTTTTCAACACCCACGGACACGGTGTGTCCTCGTTGCTATGGAGTACCACGTCACACGCCTGCGACTCGGTCTCTGATCAGCCGCAGACACGCAGTATCCCGTCTCTGTCTCCCGAAGAAGATTCTGTTTCTCCTCGTAATCCGTGTGCCCCGGCTAGGCTCACTCTCACTTTTAATTGTTTATTGTTTATTAGCGGAAAAGTCACTTTAACTCTTCACAAGTTTTTATATTTTCACCTTTCACTTGCACTTTGATAACTATTTGATTTGGATTTGCTGCGGAGTTGACAACCATTCGCGGTCAGCGCCAGAGAGGTTCTGTCCTCCTGGCACTGGACGAAGGCAACACAGCTCCCACAGCAGCCAAGGCATATACAACTATATTGGATGTATACAGTGTATAAGCCCTGGCCATTGTTATTGTACTATTTACGTATTTGCTGCCATCTCATTTGACGCTGTATAGATACGATTAGATCAGATGTTTTGGCGATTAATCGATTGTTAATGGCTAAACAATAGTATCGTATCAATCAAAAATAAGAATAATAAAAATAAATATAAATATTAAGTTGAGCCCCAAGGCGGGTCCAAATCAGGTGAACCGCCCTGAACGCGGCGAATGTTCAAGAGAAGAACACGCCTCTCCTAACGCAGAAAGAGAGTATGGCCATGACCTTCATAGAGGACATGTAAAAATCACGCCACTCGAAGAACAAATGCAAAGGCTAGCGGAAAAAAAAAAGTTTGCTTACCGCGGAGAGAAAATAGGCAACTACGCGTGCACTAATGAGAGCACAAGTGAACAACAGTTAAGGCAGAAAGAGAGTATGGCCATGACCTTCATAGAGGACACCCAAAGATCACGCCACTCGAAGAACAAATGCAACGACTGACGAAAAACGTTTGCTTACCGCTGACAAAATAGGCAACTACGCATGCACATTGAGAACACAACTGTTTCGTCCGCTCGCGCAAATGAGAGCGCAAGCGCCCCGATCACCGAGAGAGAAAGTGTTTGTGCGCTCGCGCAAATGAGAGCTCAAGCGCCCCGACCACCGAGAGAGAAAGTGTGAACATGAAATCGTTCATTTGCGGGCCGCTGACAAAATCCAATTGATACGACAACGAGTCCAACAACAACTACACAAGGCTTACGAACGTAGTTAGCGAGCGGGCACGCACATTTCATGCGAAGCCGGGACAAGAGATCTATAGGCGGAATTTTGCGATGAGTAATTTTGCCAAGGGCTTTAACGCCAAGTTCGCGAAAAAATTCTTGAAGGCGAGAGTAGTCCGGCGAGTCGGGAACAACGCCTATCTTTTGGAGGATTTACAGGGGAGATCCTTAGGTGTCTTCCATGCCAAGGACCTTAAGCCCTGAATCCTATCGTGGTAAGCCCCACGTTGGGCGCGTCTTAAGTTTTATATGGGCAGCTCGGCCAGGTTGGGCACCGCGAATAGGACAAGATATCCTCTAGCAAACCCCTTGCTCCCAGGATTCTTCCGGAGTATCCCTAAGAATCCAGGGGTGTTGTTGCAGCGGGGCCGAAGTAATCGATAGTTGGGGCTGCCCACAACGTCCAAGGAGTGGTAGCCCCAGTTTTCAAAAGAGAGTGAGAGAATGCGCGGGCTCGAAAGCTCAAGATAACCGAGGATTATCCGAGTGGGGATAATCCGGTGAACGATCGCGAATTTTGAAGGTCAAACGAAAGTCAGATTTTTGCGGAGTGATGTAGGTCAGCAACAAGAAAAAGGCAGTGGGTAATGAGCTGCGCATAAGAAAAGACGGCAGCGGTCTGACTCTGACAATATTTTTTTTGTATTAATATTTTTTTTTGCTGTTATTTATATTTTTTTTGTTTTGCATTTATAATTTTTTTTGTGACTCTTTTTTTTGTTGTTATTATTTTTTTTTTGGTATTCAGCATTTTGTTTTTTTTTTTGTTATTTATATATATTTTTTTTTTTGCTGAATTATTTTTTTTTTGGTTACTTTTTTTTGGTTACTTTTTTTTGGGTTATTTATATTTTTTTTGCTGAATTATTTTTTTGGTTACTTTTTTTTTGGGGTTATTTATATTTTTTTTGCTGAATTATTTTTTTGGTTACTTTTTTTTTTTGGGGGTTATTTATATTTTTTTTGCTGAATTATTTTTTTGGTTACTACTTTTTGGGGTTATTTATATTTTTTTTTTGCTGAATTGTTTTTTTTTTGGTTACTTTTTTTTGGGGTTATTTATATTTTTTTTGCTGAATTATTTTTTTTGGTTACTTTTTTTTTGGGGTTATTTATATTTTTTTTTGCTGAATTAATTTTTTTTTGTTCTTTAATTAATTTATATTTTTTTGTTATTATTAATTTTTTTTGTATTAATCATTTTTTTTTTGTTCTTTAATTAATCATCTTTTTTTTGTTATTATTTATATTGGTGGTGTTTTTTTGGTTAAGTTTGCTTAGGATGCAAAATTAACCATTTAATGAATGAAAAAGAAATATAGTTGTTAGAATGAAACTTTAAGCGTTATAAATGGAGGGAGGGGAACTCAAAGTAGGTTAGAATAAAAATGTGATTTGAGGACAATAAAGGGGGGGGGCTAAGAATATTTAATTACCCCCCACAGGAAGGGTGGGAGCGCTACGGCAATACCACCAAAGCCGCCGTCGGAAGCCGGAAGTAAAATCGTTTTGTTTTTGTGTTTTGAATTGCCACTGGCTGTTAGTCAGCTGTTGCTAGGGATGTGTAGATTTTGTGTAGTCTCGTTTATTGTGCGGTCGGCGGGCAGGGGCAAGACCCACCCCTAATTGAGCACTGGCTGGCCGGAGCTGCCCCACGCGGACAAACCGACTCGCAACAAGTGTTTGTGCGCTCGTGCAAATGAGAGCGCGAGCGTACCGACCGCCGAAAATGTTTCGCTCACCGCTTTGGACGAAACGAACAACAACAACACTTGCACTACGGAGAGCGCAAGTGCAGCGATCACCGAAAATGTCGTCTTCGGCACCTAGCAACAGCGAATTGTCGCACTAGTGTAGAGTCGTGAGAAAAAAAAAACCCAAGAAGAAATCCGACAACACCCGTACTGGTGCGGGTGCATGTGCAATAAAACTATGCACCGTTGGTTAGTCACCCACACTAGTGCAGGTGTAGGTATACAGGACACCGTTGGTTAATCTCGCACACTAACGCCAAGGCGAGCATCGGGAAATAGAGCGCCAACTCAGCCTGGAGAGCGAGAGAAGGGATTTAAGCGCACACACCCACACAAAAGGGTATATAATAAGCCGCCAATCGCACCAGATTAACAGAGTAAAAAATTTGGAAAACAGAAAGGATGGAATCGAATAAGAAAGCAGCTTCCAGTGGCTAACGCCGGTCGAGGAAAAATCTGAGAAGACAAGCCGGGCCAACCACTCGTAGGGCCATGAAAGAACGGCCAATACGTACACGTGGCTGCGTGGTCCGAGTGGTGCGTCTAGCGCGAAAACGGCAGCTCGTGCGGATGATACGCATCCCACACCAGCTGCCGGACCCCACTCCACAAGACCAGATGGACATCGATGTCGAAGGAGAGGCACTGGAGCCCAGGAGCCCACCCGGTGGCAAGAGATGGCCCACCACTATCCAGCTGGAAGGAGCTCGCCGCCGAGAATGTGGAGCGAACGCGGGAGAACGCCGCAGTTTCGCCCGATCCTTACTCCCATTTGGAGGATTATAGTGACGGCGCCTCCTACAATCCGTGCTCGGATCCAGAGCCCAGCTCGGAGGATGAAGACAAGTGCGGCATGGACGACGGACCCGAAGAGCCCAGCCCGAGTGCAGCCCACCTACTCGAGGACGACATAATCGTCATATCCTCCGACGAGGAGGACACCGAGGAGCCACAGCCGGAGGTCCCGAAGGAAAAGCCGCGAGTAACCACGGCGACGGCGGAGTATAAGCAAACATACGCCAAAGGACGGCGTATCCATACCTTCACCGTGGCGATCACCTGGGACGAGGACGTGGAGGTGCCCCCCTCGTGGCAGCTAACAGAAGACGAGCCGCCCAACCCCGTGCCCCGTCAGCAGCCACCTCCAAGAACGGGACGGGTGGAGACACCACCACCACCGCCCCCCACTTGGCCGCTAACAGGGGACGAGCCGCCCAACCCCGTGCCCCGTCAGCAGCCACCTCCAAGAACGGGACGTGTGGAGACACCACCACCACCGCCCCCCACTTGGCCGTTAATAGCGGATGAGCCGCCCAACCCCGGGCCCCCACAACAACCGACGCCCAGGCCGAAATTATCACGCCCACCACGACCCACGCTCCAGCACCGGCCGTCGGCGCCGGAGTCGGAGGCAGGATGGAGAGAAATCCATCCGTCGGCATGGTCGCCGGGAGTCAGAGAGGACGTGGATCACCGAGGATCATTTGGAGCGGGGGACGCCGATTTCGAGTAAAGACGTCCTCCAAGAGCGGGACTCGGGTATACGAGAAATAGTAAGAATAAAAAGAAAAGAATGTATATATAAACACCCATAAAACATACAAAAAAAAAACATATATACATACATACCTACAAAAAAATAAAAAAAAACACTAATGTCAGCTTTTAAATTTCTCTATCTACAGCCAAACCACCACCGCGGAAGAGTGGAAGTCTTCCACTACCGAAGAAAGGGGGGAGTGTGAGGAGCCATATAGCCTCAACAAATAAGTGCATATAAAATATACACTTATGCTATATGCGCCCCTCACAGCAACTGTATTTCGGACCGAAATCCGGCCCTGATTGCAGTTGCGGCGAATTCGCTCTCATTCGCTCTCATTCGCTCTCTTTCACCCTCTCTCTTTCTCACGCAGGTTGTCAGTCAAATGAGCGTGTCTGACACACATGCCCATAGGACATGTGCCGTTATAGTGTGAGGAGTTTGGCGAGCGCAATATCGCCATCCATACTCACACTAACGGCAGACATAGGCTGGCGCCAGCAAAAGGTAGTGGAAAATTACCAAAGATCACGCCACCGAGACGATCACGTGATCTTTGGTACAGTTGCGACCAAAGGGCTGCGAGCGGGCCTATAAAAAGAGCGCCGCAATACGCATCGAGGGTCAGTAAAAATAATACAAGAGGAAACTCTGTCGCAGCAGCTAAAAGTCAAAAGTTCAGAAGCGCGGAAGCTCTGAATAAAATCTACGCGAGTGCCGACGATAAGTAAAACGACAGTGAACGTTACAAGTGTAAAAGTGCACTTCACACCGAAAGACACCCAATCAAACAGCATCGAGAGACTCGACGCTGCCGGAACATCCACAACAAGGAGCAGCGAAGGCTTCGACGCTGCCAACCAAAGGACATCACAGGACATTGTAGTCCTGAAGTTAGTGAGAAGCGCAAACCCTTGCCACGCTTGAGTCAGAGCAACAGGCGGAATCCGCACAAGACCCAACGACCGCGAAGTGAGACCGAGCCTGTGCGTAAGCAACGCATATGCGAGCGCATCCGGGTGCATAACCGGAGTGCCGTGTGGTGACGTTGTCGGGCAGACGGGCGTCTCGAGCTCTCTTAGTTGGTGCGCGGATTTACCTGGAGCAAAACTCTCGCGAACAGGTGAACTCTTCGAAGCTGACCGAGGGCTGCAGTGAACTGACATAAAATCCAGTATCATCGACAGTGCTAATAACCAGAGAAATATTAAATTACATAGTACAATTCCAATAAAACCAATCAGTCAATTTAATATATATAAAATTCCGTGTGTTATTAATTATCGCAAGCGCATCAAATATAAATTTGTTGCACGAACCCATAGCTCGACTGAGCGTTAGCCCGGCTAGAAAAACGGTTCGTTACAAAATCAAGGAATGTTAGCTATTAGATACCTAAATGTAAATAAATTCTAGTAAGATCATGAAGCGAGAGTAGATTTGTTTGGAGGGGGGAATCGCCGGGAGTGTGGAATAGATTGATCGCCAATTCAAAATGAGGGCGATGAACCCTCAAGATCTCATTGGTTCACTGCAGGAAGGGCGGGTACGTCGTGGCCATAAACACCAGGCCTGCCAACTGTTCCGTTCATTTTTTTGTGTGTGCATGTAGGTCAATATGTAGTGATCGGATCTGTGCCGTCTATGGGCCGGGTTGGAGTTACCCACCCTGAGAAAGCTGAGCTGGCCGAGGTTGCCCACTGCCAACAATAGACGTGTTACAAGAATGGCGCCCAATTTGAATTGCTTGTTGGAATCATCATGATCGCGAGAACGGTGTTAGGCAAAAAGGTTCGAACGATCAGAGTGAACGAGATGATTTCAAAAGCAAACAAAAAAAATTAAATAAACTGAAACGGCGAGTCCTCGCAGTACGGATGGCTACTCTGTGTGCCGTATGAAACCGCGACTTATAATTGAGATAGTGCTTAGAGTGTAATTGCGCGGTGGAGACGACACTAGGAATACCCTGAAGTGTTTTATTTAGTAGCGCAGGGATTTGAGAAAACAAATTATAGGGCAGTGGTGGCTTGTCCGTTCCACAATGAGTATGACAATTGCACCACGCACAGGTTGAGGGAGCCGTGTCTATGTCGATATATCACTCACGCTTTGAACAAGGCAGTGAAGTTTGCTACCGGTCATGAGACGGCGCTAACGTTTTTTTTATAGAGAGTAGGATGCACGTACTGTTAGTGGGTTATTAATATTTTCGTTATGTGTGTTTCCACTCATTTGCGTGTCGACAGCGGGTTCTGTTTGGACAGGGTGACCCGTGGTACGATTTGACCGGAAACGTACCAAGCAAGAATGATTCAACTGACGATCGAACCAGTTAATATCATTCAAATAAATTATGTAAAATTTTTTTTTTTGTTAGTTGGAATGTGAACAGTTTGGTTAACGACGTAGGTTGGAATGGCGATTGATACCGACCACTGGTGATTCTCCCTTACAAGTTTAAGTTTGAGAGTGAGAGTATTTATATCCGTTTATATTGTAATAATCTGCGTATATTGCGTATTGTATTGTTTGGTTATCTATTACGAGTAGTTCGGTCGAAGTTAATATAAAATTTGGTCATGACGGGAAGAGAGAAGAAAGACACGGACGAGAGTCATTCGTATCAGTTGCTATCAGGAGGAGATAGCGTCGGGCAAGACGAATCCTGGGCAAGTGAGGGAGCAGGAGCGATGAGGGGAATAGGCTTGGCGAGATCTCCAGCAGCTCCACCCACTAACTTTAATTTGCCACGGGAGTATAGAAATGTTGTTGAACGGCCTCAGGCAGGAATCGATTCAGAAATAGTTTCCGCGATCAACGTTGCGATTCTGCAGGCTCAAGAGACGTATAGAACTTCGATGGATTCTGGGATAGCGCAAGTTTTTCGGGAGGAACTGCGACTAGGGTTCCAAGAAATGATGAAGGCCATCAATGATATCATTCGACCATTGCCAACTCCCGTGATGCGAAGCCAGACGTCGACAGCAGCAGCTAGTCCTGAATCCGAACAGCAAAAATCGAATCAGGGAGCGGCCCCGAAACAGCGCACAACCGCCAAACCAGCTCCAAAGCCACCGTCGAAGTCGGAGAGGTCAAATACCTCGAGTGGACTGAACGGCGGGCGTGAGTGGAATTGGCCACAACTGAACAGGCGGAGTGGCGATTATAGGCAGGCACCAAGGACTAATGAGAATCCAAGAGCTGAGAACCGACGTCGCCCGAACTGCGATAGTCATCTGGGTCGACCATTTGCGAAAATGGATAAGTGGGAAGTGTCCTTCGACGGCTCAAACGATAGAGGGTCCGTGGAAGACTTCGTGTTTAAGGTCGAATATCTTAAGACACAATTTCAGTGCCCGTGGGAAGAAGTCCTCAGGAACTTCCACGTTTTGGTCACAGGGCGAGCCCGAGAGTGGTACTAGCTCCATGTTAGACACCGACCGATCCGCTCCTGGGAGTAACTACGTAAGGCTCTACTCGCAAGGTTTCGTGGCAGTTGGGATGACGTAGATCGCGTACAGGAATTGAGGCAGCGACAACAACTCCCTGGAGAGTCAGTCAATGACTTTATCCAGGCCATGATGAGTATGGCATCTCGTTTGGAAACTCCGCTTCCAGAGCCGAGACTCATTAAGTTGATTAAAAAGAGCCTGAGAAAGGCGATAGGACGTTACATCTACGCCATGGATGTATACTCTGTCGACCACCTCCGGGAAGAATGCAACGAGATAAAGTCAAGCTTGGGGCAGCGTAGTTCTCAATATAGCAGGCAGACGAAGTATTCGACGATCCCGGTGATGCAGTCGAGGTCGAACCGGAGGTCGAGGAGATCTGCGAGAGACCGGCAAACTCGAAAACGGGGTGTTGGAACTGTAGCCAGCAAGGGCATAACTGGAGGGATTGCCTGAACGAGCAGCGAAAGGTCTTTTGCTATCGCTGTGGGCGGCCAAATACCTTTGCTCCCAAATGCCCGGAATGTGTAGGAAACGGCAGAGTGGGCGTGACCAGGTGCGCTCACGAATAGGTCCCACGTAGAAAGCGAGAGCACTCCGTTAGATAGCACTATTAGGATAAATTGCATGACGAATAGAAACATAAGGCACCTACCCTATGAAGAAAGGATAAGGGCATATAGAATAGCTAGGAATAAGATTTTTGAGAAACGGATGCTTGAAGGCATGCGTCTCGTTACTCGCAGAATGAAAAAAGCGCGCGAACGATTCTCGAAGCGGCGCTTGGTAAGAAAACAAGTGGCGGAGTCGGTAAAGAGAGGCGACTGTCGAGATTCGAGGGTGTTTGCCGAAATCAGCATTGAAGGGAAAACAATTGCTGGACTTTTGGATACCGGTGCTTCCGTTAGCATTTTAGGGCGTGGCTCTCGCGAGTTTCAACGTTCCAGTGGAACGCTATGTGTCCAGTGTAAGGACAGCTTCGGGTGAAGATCGATCCATCATAGGCCGAGTACGCACTAAAGTCACATACGGGGAAAAGGAGGAAAACATGACTTTCTACATCTGTCCGTACCTCGAACAGCATGCATATTTCGGTATCGATTTCTGGCGAATTTTTGGATTAGCTCCTGATGTATTAGGATCAGTAGAAGCGCACTCCTCGGTTGAATCGATGAGTAAGAAGCCTGAAATAGTTGGAGAAATCGAGCACTATGTAGAAGAGAGACCCCAAGAATTAGAGGTAGATGCTTGGAAATTGAATACGGAACAGCAGGATCAATTAGACACGATAAAAGCGGAGTTCTTGGCTTTTGAAAATGCCGGGTTGGGGAAGACGACTGTTCTAACCCACAAGATAGAACTGGTTGAAGGCGCTATTCCGGTGCGTACCGAGCGCGCCATCTCCGGTTTGGGACAAGATCCGGGTCGTGCAAGAACAGGTAAAGCTGCATCTGCACAAGGCGTTTGAACGCAGCCAGCAGCAGTACAACAAGCGGGCACGAAAGTTCCACGCTGTAGCCGGACAAGAGGCTCACAGAAGGAATTTCGTGCTCAGCGACTTCAGCAATGCCTTTAACGCGAAGTTCGCCAGAAAGTTCCGGAAGTGCCGAGTCGTCAGAGCCGTCGGAAACAACGCCTACGAAGTTGAGGACAAAAACGGGAGATCTTTAGGCGTCGTCCACGCTAAAGATCTCCGATTTTAAGTAGGGTGTAGCGTGGGAGTGGCCTACGTTGGGCGAGGTTTGCAGAGGGCAACCGTCAAATCCGCGAGGAATGCGACGACAATTTTTAAAGTTCAGGCCAGGCATAACTTTAAATTGCCGTGCGTTGTTGCATTCATCGTGGAGTATCGATAGCGCCTATCGAATACCGCCACAAAAAGGGAGAGAGTTCGCGGGCTCAGAGAGGTAATTGAAAATTATCCGAGTGGGTTTTAAGAAGAAAAAAAGGGCAACGATCAGGGAATTTGGAGGTCGAAGAAATATCAGAGAGGAGTCGATACGGAGGAGGCAAAAGGAGAAGAAACGCAGCGGTCAGTAGCGGTCACGTTTTTTTTTTTTTGAAAAGAAATTTAAAAATCAGTCAAAGTGCTGCGAACTATAATAAAGATTTTTAAATTTAAAAAAAATCAGTCAAAGTGCAGCGAACTATAGTAAAGATTTTTAAATTTAAAAAAAAAAATCAAACATTCGTGCGTGCATCAAAGTGCAAATCAAACATCCGCACATACATCAAATTACTAAATCCAACATTCATACGTGCATCAAGGTGCAACAAAAGTGCGAAGCCCAAACATCCGCACATACATTGAAGTACCGCGCACGTTCAAAACAGCATAAAGAGCGACCGAGTCTGGAAGGAGATGGAGGACCAACACTGGAACACAGGAAGAAAAATAAAAGTAAGTGAGTCCGTTCCAACCATATGCAGCGCGACTCCGTGAGGCGCCAGTAGTTTGGGCAATATTATATGGGCGATCTACGCGAATAATTTTTTTGTTGCCATTTAAATCATTTTTTTTTTCCGTTGTTATAATTATAATTTTTTTTCTTAATTCATTAGTTGAGTGTTTAAATATTGTTAAGTCGTTGTTAATTATTTGTAAGTTAATTTGTTACCTTAAATTCTATTTCCCTTTTCTTTTCACATCTGTCATCGAGACACGACGATATTTTTTTTTTGTCATGTGAAGAACACTAAAGATATATTTTTGTGCCATTTTTTTTTTGTTCGACATTTATTTTTTGTGAGTAGATACACTCAAACCTGTCCCTGGGAGTTCCATAGGGTAGGTTAGGGTGTCCCCAAATGATTTAAAAAGCCTCACATTTATTTTGCGAAATTAATTTACCTTCGGTACATATTCATGCCGACTTAAAGTCTTCAATAAAAAGGCTACAACAATATATAATAAAGGTGTAAAAAAAACACCGAGTAAAGTTTTGTCGTGACTCATTAAATTAAATAAAATCCACACGATATTTATACGTAACTAAATCAAGGAATGTTAGCTATAAGATACCTAAATGTAAATTAATTCTAGTAAGATCATGAAGCGAGAGTAGATTCGTTTGGAGGGGGGAATCGCCGGGAGTGTGGAATAGATTGATCGCCAATTCAAAATGAGGGCGATGAACCCTCAAGATCTCATTGGTTCACTGCAGGAAGGGCGGGTACGTCGTGGCCATAAACACCAGGCCTGCCAACTGTTCCGTTCATTTTTTTGTGTGTGCATGTAGGTCAATATGTAGTGATCGGATCTGTGCCGTCTATGGGCCGGGTTGGAGTTACCCACCCTGAGAAAGCTGAGCTGGCCGAGGTTGCCCACTGCCAACAATAGACGTGTTACAAGAATGGCGCCCAATTTGAATTGCTTGTTGGAATCATCATGATCGCGAGAACGGTGTTAGGCAAAAAGGTTCGAACGATCAGAGTGAACGAGATGATTTCAAAAGCAAACAAAAAAAATTAAATAAACTGAAACGGCGAGTCCTCGCAGTACGGATGGCTACTCTGTGTGCCGTATGAAACCGCGACTTATAATTGAGATAGTGCTTAGAGTGTAATTGCGCGGTGGAGACGACACTAGGAATACCCTGAAGTGTTTTATTTAGTAGCGCAGGGATTTGAGAAAACAAATTATAGGGCAGTGGTGGCTTGTCCGTTCCACAATGAGTATGACAATTGCACCACGCACAGGTTGAGGGAGCCGTGTCTATGTCGATATATCACTCACGCTTTGAACAAGGCAGTGAAGTTTGCTACCGGTCATGAGACGGCGCTAACGTTTTTTTTATAGAGAGTAGGATGCACGTACTGTTAGTGGGTTATTAATATTTTCGTTATGTGTGTTTCCACTCATTTGCGTGTCGACAGCGGGTTCTGTTTGGACAGGGTGACCCGTGGTACGATTTGACCCGAAACGTACCAAGCAAGAATGATTCAACTGACGATCGAACCAGTTAATATCATTCAAATAAATTATGTAAAATTTTTTTTTTTGTTAGTTGGAATGTGAACAGTTTGGTTAACGACGTAGGTTGGAATGGCGATTGATACCGACCACTGGTGATTCTCCCTTACAAGTTTAAGTTTGAGAGTGAGAGTATTTATATCCGTTTATATTGTAATAATCTGCGTATATTGCGTATTGTATTGTTTGGTTATCTATTACGAGTAGTTCGGTCGAAGTTAATATAAAATTTGGTCATGACGGGAAGAGAGAAGAAAGACACGGACGAGAGTCATTCGTATCAGTTGCTATCAGGAGGAGATAGCGTCGGGCAAGACGAATCCTGGGCAAGTGAGGGAGCAGGAGCGATGAGGGGAATAGGCTTGGCGAGATCTCCAGCAGCTCCACCCACTAACTTTAATTTGCCACGGGAGTATAGAAATGTTGTTGAACGGCCTCAGGCAGGAATCGATTCAGAAATAGTTTCCGCGATCAACGTTGCGATTCTGCAGGCTCAAGAGACGTATAGAACTTCGATGGATTCTGGGATAGCGCAAGTTTTTCGGGAGGAACTGCGACTAGGGTTCCAAGAAATGATGAAGGCCATCAATGATATCATTCGACCATTGCCAACTCCCGTGATGCGAAGCCAGACGTCGACAGCAGCAGCTAGTCCTGAATCCGAACAGCAAAAATCGAATCAGGGAGCGGCCCCGAAACAGCGCACAACCGCCAAACCAGCTCCAAAGCCACCGTCGAAGTCGGAGAGGTCAAATACCTCGAGTGGACTGAACGGCGGGCGTGAGTGGAATTGGCCACAACTGAACAGGCGGAGTGGCGATTATAGGCAGGCACCAAGGACTAATGAGAATCCAAGAGCTGAGAACCGACGTCGCCCGAACTGCGATAGTCATCTGGGTCGACCATTTGCGAAAATGGATAAGTGGGAAGTGTCCTTCGACGGCTCAAACGATAGAGGGTCCGTGGAAGACTTCGTGTTTAAGGTCGAATATCTTAAGACACAATTTCAGTGCCCGTGGGAAGAAGTCCTCAGGAACTTCCACGTTTTGGTCACAGGGCGAGCCCGAGAGTGGTACTAGCTCCATGTTAGACACCGACCGATCCGCTCCTGGGAGTAACTACGTAAGGCTCTACTCGCAAGGTTTCGTGGCAGTTGGGATGACGTAGATCGCGTACAGGAATTGAGGCAGCGACAACAACTCCCTGGAGAGTCAGTCAATGACTTTATCCAGGCCATGATGAGTATGGCATCTCGTTTGGAAACTCCGCTTCCAGAGCCGAGACTCATTAAGTTGATTAAAAAGAGCCTGAGAAAGGCGATAGGACGTTACATCTACGCCATGGATGTATACTCTGTCGACCACCTCCGGGAAGAATGCAACGAGATAAAGTCAAGCTTGGGGCAGCGTAGTTCTCAATATAGCAGGCAGACGAAGTATTCGACGATCCCGGTGATGCAGTCGAGGTCGAACCGGAGGTCGAGGAGATCTGCGAGAGACCGGCAAACTCGAAAACGGGGTGTTGGAACTGTAGCCAGCAAGGGCATAACTGGAGGGATTGCCTGAACGAGCAGCGAAAGGTCTTTTGCTATCGCTGTGGGCGGCCAAATACCTTTGCTCCCAAATGCCCGGAATGTGTAGGAAACGGCAGAGTGGGCGTGACCAGGTGCGCTCACGAATAGGTCCCACGTAGAAAGCGAGAGCACTCCGTTAGATAGCACTATTAGGATAAATTGCATGACGAATAGAAACATAAGGCACCTACCCTATGAAGAAAGGATAAGGGCATATAGAATAGCTAGGAATAAGATTTTTGAGAAACGGATGCTTGAAGGCATGCGTCTCGTTACTCGCAGAATGAAAAAAGCGCGCGAACGATTCTCGAAGCGGCGCTTGGTAAGAAAACAAGTGGCGGAGTCGGTAAAGAGAGGCGACTGTCGAGATTCGAGGGTGTTTGCCGAAATCAGCATTGAAGGGAAAACAATTGCTGGACTTTTGGATACCGGTGCTTCCGTTAGCATTTTAGGGCGTGGCTCTCGCGAGTTTCAACGTTCCAGTGGAACGCTATGTGTCCAGTGTAAGGACAGCTTCGGGTGAAGATCGATCCATCATAGGCCGAGTACGCACTAAAGTCACATACGGGGAAAAGGAGGAAAACATGACTTTCTACATCTGTCCGTACCTCGAACAGCATGCATATTTCGGTATCGATTTCTGGCGAATTTTTGGATTAGCTCCTGATGTATTAGGATCAGTAGAAGCGCACTCCTCGGTTGAATCGATGAGTAAGAAGCCTGAAATAGTTGGAGAAATCGAGCACTATGTAGAAGAGAGACCCCAAGAATTAGAGGTAGATGCTTGGAAATTGAATACGGAACAGCAGGATCAATTAGACACGATAAAAGCGGAGTTCTTGGCTTTTGAAAATGCCGGGTTGGGGAAGACGACTGTTCTAACCCACAAGATAGAACTGGTTGAAGGCGCTATTCCGGTGCGTACCGAGCGCGCCATCTCCGGTTTGGGACAAGATCCGGGTCGTGCAAGAACAGGTAAAGCTGCATCTGCACAAGGCGTTTGAACGCAGCCAGCAGCAGTACAACAAGCGGGCACGAAAGTTCCACGCTGTAGCCGGACAAGAGGCTCACAGAAGGAATTTCAGCTCAGCGACTTCAGCAATGCCTTTAACGCGAAGTTCGCCAGAAAGTTCCGGAAGTGCCGAGTCGTCAGAGCCGTCGGAAACAACGCCTACGAAGTTGAGGACAAAAACGGGAGATCTTTAGGCGTCGTCCACGCTAAAGATCTCCGATTTTAAGTAGGGTGTAGCGTGGGAGTGGCCTACGTTGGGCGAGGTTTGCAGAGGGCAACCGTCAAATCCGCGAGGAATGCGACGACAATTTTTAAAGTTCAGGCCAGGCATAACTTTAAATTGCCGTGCGTTGTTGCATTCATCGTGGAGTATCGATAGCGCCTATCGAATACCGCCACAAAAAGGGAGAGAGTTCGCGGGCTCAGAGAGGTAATTGAAAATTATCCGAGTGGGTTTTAAGAAGAAAAAAAGGGCAACGATCAGGGAATTTGGAGGTCGAAGAAATATCAGAGAGGAGTCGATACGGAGGAGGCAAAAGGAGAAGAAACGCAGCGGTCAGTAGCGGTCACGTTTTTTTTTTTTTGAAAAGAAATTTAAAAATCAGTCAAAGTGCTGCGAACTATAATAAAGATTTTTAAATTTAAAAAAAATCAGTCAAAGTGCAGCGAACTATAGTAAAGATTTTTAAATTTAAAAAAAATCAAACATTCGTGCGTGCATCAAAGTGCAAATCAAACATCCGCACATACATCAAATTACTAAATCCAACATTCATACGTGCATCAAGGTGCAACAAAAGTGCGAAGCCCAAACATCCGCACATACATTGAAGTACCGCGCACGTTCAAAACAGCATAAAGAGCGACCGAGTCTGGAAGGAGATGGAGGACCAACACTGGAACACAGGAAGAAAAATAAAAGTAAGTGAGTCCGTTCCAACCATATGCAGCGCGACTCCGTGAGGCGCCAGTAGTTTGGGCAATATTATATGGGCGATCTACGCGAATAATTTTTTTGTTGCCATTTAAATCATTTTTTTTTCCGTTGTTATAATTATAATTTTTTTTCTTAATTCATTAGTTGAGTGTTTAAATATTGTTAAGTCGTTGTTAATTATTTGTAAGTTAATTTGTTACCTTAAATTCTATTTCCCTTTTCTTTTCACATCTGTCATCGAGACACGACGATATTTTTTTTTTTGTCATGTGAAGAACACTAAAGATATATTTTTGTGCCATTTTTTTTTTGTTCGACATTTATTTTTTGTGAGTAGATACACTCAAACCTGTCCCTGGGAGTTCCATAGGGTAGGTTAGGGTGTCCCCAAATGATTTAAAAAGCCTCACATTTATTTTGCGAAATTAATTTACCTTCGGTACATATTCATGCCGACTTAAAGTCTTCAATAAAAAGGCTACAACAATATATAATAAAGGTGTAAAAAAAACACCGAGTAAAGTTTTGTCGTGACTCATTAAATTAAATAAAATCCACACGATATTTATACGTAACTAAATCAAGGAATGTTAGCTATAAGATACCTAAATATAAATAAATTCTAGTAAGATCATGAAGCGAGAGTAGATTCGTTTGGAAAGGGGAATCGCCGGGAGTGTGGAATAGATTGATCGCCAATTCAAAATGAGGGCGATGAACCCTCAAGATCTCATTGGTTCATTGCAGGAAGGGCGGGTACGTCGTGGCCATAAACACCAGGCCTGCCAACTGTTCCGTTCATTTTTTTGTGTGTGCATGTAGGTCAATATGTAGTGTTGTGAAGGTAGAGTCAGTTTCGGATCTGTGCCGTCTATGGGCCGGGTTGCAGTTACCCACCCTGAGAAAGCTGAGCTGGCCGAGGTTGCCCACTGCCAACAATAGACGTGTTACAAGAATGGCGCCCAATTTGAATTGCTTGTTGGAATCTTCAGGATCGCGAGAACGGTGTTAGGCAAAAAGGTTCGAACGATCAGAGTGAACGAGATGATTTCAAAAGCAAACAAAAAAAATTAAATAAACTGAAACGGCGAGTCCTCGCAGTACGGATGGCTACTCTGTGTGCCGTATGAAACCGCGACTTATAATTGAGATAGTGCTTAGAGTGTAATTGCGCGGTGGAGACGACACTAGGAATACCCTGAAGTGTTTTATTTAGTAGCGCAGGGATTAGATTAAAAAAATTATAGGGCGTTGGTGGCTTGTCCGTTCTATAATGAGCAGGACAATGGCACCACACGCACAGGTTGAGGGAGCCGTGTCTCTGGCGGTATGTCATTCACGCTTTGAACAAGGCAGTGAAGTTTGCTACCGGTCATGAGACGGCGCTAAAGTTTTTTTTTATAGATTGGAATGTGAACAGTTTGGTTAACGACGTAGGTTGGAATGGCGATTGATACCGACCACTGGTGATTCCCCCTTACAAGTTTGAGTTTGAGAGTGAGAGTATTTATATCCGTTTATATTATAATAATCTGCGTATATTGCGTATTGTATTGTTTGGTTATCTATTACGAGTAGTTCGGTCGAAGTTAATATAAAATTTGGCCATGACGGGAAGAGAGAAGAAAGACACGGACGAGAGTCATTCGTATCAGTTGCTATCAGGAGGAGATAGCGTCGGGCAAGACGAATCCTGGACAAGTGAGGGAGCAGGAGCGATGAGGGGAATAGGCTAGGCTGCCAACAATAGACGTGTTACAATTTGCAAATTGTGCATTTGCAAATTGGTACGCGTCGGTTTGTTTTCATGGGGCAGCTCCGGCCCGCCAGTGCTCAGTTAGGGGTGGGTCTGCCGCTGCCCGCCGACCGCACAATAAACGAAACTACACAAAATCTGCACATTGCTAACAACAGCTGTTTTAACGGACAGTGACAATTTAAAAACACAAAAAAAAAACGTTGACTCCGGCTTCCAAACGGCCGCCTTGCTGATCCTGCCGTAGCGCTCCCGCCCTTCTTATGGGGATAAATATCTACTCTTGGCCCCGCCCTTTATTTCTGCCAGATCCGTACTTTGGGTTCCCCTCCCTCCAATTATAAAATTTAACTTTTCATTTCAACAAAACCTTATTTATTTTAATTTTGCCTTGATACTAACATTTAATGGGATTTACTTCTACTTAAAACTATAAATATGTAAGTGAATGGAATTAACTATCTAAAATGGAATCATTATAAATATTAAACTTAACAAAACAAAAAAAATATATTAATTAAATAAAAGTAAAACAACAGAGGAAAAAAATGATTGACTAATAAATATTTACTTTTGCATTTTAAGCTCGGTATTCCCTCGATATAAGGCCTGAATTTCTTAATGGAGATAATCGCCGCCAAACATTCTATCTCGTTAATTTGCTCAGCCCCTACAGCTCAAAATGTGTTGGCACATCTGGCTGGGGTACTCCCATCTTTTAAACAGTCAGTTGTTGGGTGTGCTTCGGCACATTTCAGACAGTTATATGGTAATGAACAATCATTCTTTGAGTGTCCAAACGCCTGACACCGGTGGCACAATTTTTCGAATATTAGGTTTTGTTGGTTACCCAACGTGTTCACTTCGAGTATCCTATTGTTCGTCAACTCATTGCGTGCCAATTCAATCTCAAACGCATTTATTGGCCTGCCAGTGAATCTGTGTTTGGCACACGCCTTCTTTTGTCTTCTTTTGTATTTGCTGGTGGGCTAATTTCTGCGCGCCTGGTGCGCAAGAGAATTGATTGGTAGTATATGAAGTAATGTATATGCGGATTTTTGGATTTTTGTGGTGATGCTGGCTGCTGTGGCGTCGTGCAGGTCGCAGTCTGCCGGTCGCGCCCGCCTCGTTATTGATTTGCAGATTCAGGGATTACAGATTATGACTTACAAATTAGAGTCTTTGATGGTGGCTGCTGTGGCGTCGTGCAGGTCGCAGTCTGCCGACCGCGCCATCCTCTTTATTTGTTTGTGGGTTGACAAATTTATGGGTTTACAGAAATAACTTACTGATTAGAGGCTGGGCCGGGTGTGTTTGGTAACACCCACGGACACGGTGCGTCCTCGTTCCTATGGAGTATCAGTTGTAGCGTCACACGCCTGCTAACTTTGGCTCGGATGAGCCGCCGACACATAGTATCCCGTCTCTGACTCAAGAAGATTCTGCCACTCCTCGTTATCCGTGTGCCCCGGCTAGGATCACTCTCACTCGCACTTCTGATAATTTTTTATTGTTTATTGTTAATTACTGGCAGAAAAGTATTTTAACTTTCCACGAATTTTACTATTTTCACTTTTTTATTTTGATGATTTTGACAATTTACAACTTGCTTACGGAGCTGTCAACCATTCACGGTCAGCGCCAGAGAGGTTCTGTGCTCCTGGCACTGGACGAAGGCAACACAGCTCTCACAGCGGCCAAGGCATATACAACTATATTGGATGTATATAGTATATACGCCCTGGCCATTGTTATTGTACTATTTACGTATTTACTGCCAATTCAGGCGTTTGTTTCTGTGAAGTGAGTGGTTTTTTTTTGAGTGAGTTTAAGTGAGACTTTGAGTTTCGCCGAGCACAGGGACCGAGGGAAAGACAGAGAAAGCGCGCTAATTAGCCAATGATGGTGGGCGATACGTGATCGACCTAATTAATCGATTATCGATTAGATTAGAGCAGTTCAGTCCTAATAAAGCACCAATCTACAACAGTTCAGTTTTTTTAATTAAAAGCGTTAAGAAGCGTTTAATTGGCCCCCGAGCAGGGACCGGTATGCGAGTTCACAAACACAAACTGCACGTTTCTATCAAAAGCGCCTCAAGTAGCCGCAGATAAGAACACGATTAATTTCGAAGTGCAAAACTACGTACCGGTGCCGAAAAAAATACCGCCGACAACCCTGTAGTGTCCGTCCGCAGGGTACCGCGAGCTAAAGTGTCCAGAGGAACCCGAGTCACCCATTTCAACTAAAAATCGTCGTGGGACAAAAAGGAGCAATTCCAAAGGATCGTCGCGGGAGATTCGCCGGGATATTAATTATATTGTAAGTATAGAAAATAAGAAATTATATAAAAGAAAAAAATGGTTCGAAAATAAGAAAAAATTGAGAAACAAAAATTAGAAAATAATAAAAATAATAATAATTCCGAAAAAAAATCTTGGTAAAGAAAAAAGAGAATCAAAACAAATAATTAACGTAAAAGAAATTTTTTTTCAAATATAACATTTAAAGTTAATCATAAAAAAAAATTTTGAATAACCAATTAACTTCTATAGTAGTATTTTCCCATTACTCTTCAACATTCAAACAGTTCATTTTAAAGTTAAAAAGTGGTCTGAATTGAAAATATGCAAGCTGACAATTTGTCCGAATCCCTAGCCAACATGAGGCTAGGAACAACTGGTACCAACACCCAAGTAAGCTCATCTCTGAGAGATACAATAGTATCGTTAATAAAATATACGCTTCAAGGCGGCGAAATAATCCGACAAGCAATAGGTAGTAAAGATAACGACCTTCTATATGATATCCCATTTACTAATCCAAGATCAGTGGAGGAACAAGAAAAAGTTCCAGAAATAACACGGCTGATTAGAGAGTTTTCAGGAGACCGAACAGCATTCGGCTCGTGGAAAAAAAATGTGGACAGAATAATGGCAATTTACAACGGCCAGGAGGAGACTTACAAATACTATCTGGCAACTTTAGCAATTCGAAATAAAATAATAGGAGAAGCAGATGTAGTGCTCGAATCCTACAACACTCCCATGAACTGGAAGGCCATCCCCAAGTGCCTCACTGAACATTACGCTGATAGGAGAGACTTAAAAACTCTCGAATATCAAATGTTCTCTTTAACTCAAGGACGTCTGTCTGTGCAGGAATTTTATCAAATGGTATACCACCAACTCTCTCTGATCCTCAACCAAATAAGTGGGCAAGAAGACGCACCCGAGGTAGTTAGAGCTCTGACGAACAATTATCGAGGCAAAGCTCTGGATACGTTCGTACGAGGTCTAAACGGAGACTTAGCAACCAAAGAGCCAAGAGATCTTGGTCATGCCTTACACCTGTGCAACCTGGTGGAAAACCAAGAGCACAGAAATGCTTTTATACCTAAAGTAAAACAACAAATACCACCCTTACCACCTAGAAGTTATATCCCGGTACGCCAGCTAGGTAAACCACCACAAGCCAATAATGGCGGACAATGGAGAAATTTCGAACTACCACAAGCCAATAATGCCGGACAATGGAGAAATTTCGAACCTAAACTTTACCATACCCCCCGACCAAATATGACTTATCAGATGTCAAATCCCGAACAGTTTCCCCAGACTCAGCAATACACATTGCCGCAACAATTTTTAATTACTAAACAGACTTACCAAGCACCTCCGCGCCCATTCTTCCCAAAACCAGAGCCAAAACCTGTACCAATAGAGATAGAGAACTCCATCAGAAGTAGGAATATCAATTATATGAATAAACCTCGCTCAAATATTTTCGCGGGCAAACACCCCCTCAACGCATCTAGCGGACAGCCACAAAAAATTCAACGACAATTTCATATCGCAACTGAAGTACCTGAGGAACAGTTTGAACAACCGAACCGCCATGACGTTTACGATGAAGAACAAGCTTATTTCGAAGCCGCTGGTTTAGAAGAAGCTTATGCTCTACCGAACGAGGGAAGAAGTGAAGTCGGTTACGAATACCAACCTACAATGGTTGATGCCTCAGATATCCATTTTTTAGAGTCCGAAAGAAAATAAAAACATATTCAATGCAACTTCTGTCGGTGCACAAAATAAAATATCCCAGCACACATTTCTCAGCTTATTTAGCCAAAAAAATAGACCAATCAAGTTTTTCCTACTTCCTACTTCCTAGGCAATGATACTTTGAAACAGCTGAACGCTGTTATTAACGTCAAGAACGACACCTTAATAATTAATGGCAATTACAGAATTAAAATAAGACAGTTAGAAACGCAAGCAGTGAACAATATAAAAGCACGAACAGAGCACCTGACGAACGAACAAAAACATTTCATAGATCATGTCACGAAGACTCTTTCGACTTTGTTCGCAAAACCTGACGAAAAACTGACCTATACCACCAGAGTGTTAGGAGAAATAAGAACGACGTCAGATTCCCCCGTTTACAGCAAACATTACCAATACCCTACTTCTCTCAGAGGAGAGGTCGAAAAACAAATAGATCAGTAGGGTAATACCAAAAAAGAGCGACGCATCAGGCGAAAAAAAGTTTCGAATAGTCATCGACTATAGGAAACTTAACTCTTAACAATTTCGGATCGATACCCGATCCCCGAGAATGAAGAAATCATCGCACAATTGGCCGAGAATAAATATTTTTCCGTATTAGATCTCAAAAGCGTATTTCATCAAATTCCACTCATTAAAAAAGACATTGAAAAAACTGCATTTGCAGTAAATGGCGAAAAATATGAATTCACCAGACTTCCGTTTGGTTTAAAGAATTCGCCATCGATATTCCAACGAGCATTAGACGACACCTTAAGGGATCACGTTGGAAAAATCTGCTATGTCTATATAGACGACATCATCATTTTCAGCAAATCTGAAGACGAACACGCTAAACATCTAAATATGGTCTTCACGACCTTAGATAAAGCAAACATGAAAATTCAAATCGAGAAATGCGAGTTTTTCAAGACCGAAGTCGATTTCCTAGGCTTCACCATTTCACCAGATGGTATCAAAACCAATGTAGAAAAAGTGAGAGCAATAAAAAACTTCCCAACACCCAAAAGCCTCAAAGACTTACGTTCTTTCTTGGGTTTGTCAAGTTATTACAGAAGATTCATCCGCGATTACGCTAAATTAGCAAAACCTCTCACAACTCTTTTAAGAGGAGAACATGGCAGACTCTCAAAGAATCTTTCCCATAACGCCGAGGTGACACTCGACAATAATGCAATTAAAGCATTCTGTAAAATCAAGAGCAAGCTCAGCTCGAACGATGTGGTACTAGCCTACCTCAATTTTGAAAAAGAATTTCACTTAACAACCGATGCATCAAATTTCGCCATCGGAGCAGTTCTCGAACAAGAGGGTAGACCCATTACTTTCATACCTCGAAAACAGAAGAAAATTACGCAACCAACTAAAAAGAAGTGTTAGCCATTGTGAGGAGCCATATAGCCATGGCAAATAAATATATATGCTTATATATTTATGTGTGCTATATGCGCCCCTCACAGTAACTGCACATCAGACCGAAGTCCGGCTCTCATTGCAGTTGCGGCGAATTCGCTCTCTTTCGTCCTCGCCCTTTCGCACGCAGGTTGTCAGCCATATGAGCGTGTCTGACACACACGTCCATCAGGACATGTGCCGTTAAGTGTGAGGAGTATTTCGGACGCAATATATCCATCCATACTCACACTAGCGGCAGACATAGGCTGGCACCAGCAAATGGCAGTGGAAAATTACCAGAAATCACGCCACCGAGGCGATCACGTGATTTCTGGTACAGTCCCGACAAAAGGGCCGCGATCGGGCTATATAAAGAGCGCCGAAACACACTGAGTGAGTCAGTGAAATCCGAGACGCGAAGCAGAATCTCTGTTGGACAACAGAGCAAACGTAAATACCAAGTGAGAAGGGGAAACGCTGCCCGACAATTCAAGACCAGAAGAAGGTCTACGCGAGTGCGATAAAGAAGCCAACAATTAGTAAAGGCTTTCTGATACAGGACACGGAGGTCCTTGAAGCGTTCAAGTAGTGAATCCTTGCTACGTTTAGGTTGTGCCACGAGGCGGGGCCTACACAGTTTTTCAAGCCAAGCGTGCGATAACCTGCCTGAAGTTCGACAGCATACGTGCAAAATCCGTTTGGTCAAACGGGGTGCCGTATGATAAGCTGTCAACCAGTGCGAAGCCGCGGACTGGCATAACTGGTGTACGGGGTGCCTTGAACCAACCTTCCCGAACAGGATCACTCACTGAAAACGAACCAAGGCCTCAATAAGCTGCCGAACCAACGAACGCAAACATTAGGCCAAATATTCAGTGTGATTAATTAATGCCAAATAAACCATACTTTATTACAAGAATATATTGAAACGTGTTGTTAATTATCACTTCGCGACCAATTTCTAAATTTGTTGCTCGAACCCACAGCTCGACTGAGCGTTAGCCCGGCACAGTAAACGGGTTCGTTACAACTGGCGCCCAACACTGGTGGTGGTGATAATTGACACACAATTAATATAGTGAATAAAGAGAATGGTTCGCGCGTGGGTGTACAACCTCAAAAAGGAGGAAGTGCTAAAATATGGAGAAGAGTTCCAAGTGGAACTGAGCGGCACTCTGGACGCTATGCGTCGACAGTTCGGAGAGTGGGTGGACACCCACGAATCCAAGCCTCCACGCACCGCGTGGATCGCGGAATTGGCGGCTATGCATAGCAGAGCGTCACCGACGAGGGAAAGCGTGCAGGCGACGGATACAAAAAAGACGACACACGTGGATGTCGCCCATTTAAACGTACCGTCAACCAGCATAGCAGCACGCTCACGAGACGCCAATCACCCAGCAGCGGAAACACCGGTACCACAGCCGTCAAAGAGGGTATCAATGCGCGAACACACGGCGACGACTATGTCCCAAGAATACCCAAGGGTAGCGAAACCAGTTCGGGAGTGGAACTTTCGCTTCGACGGCACAACGGAGCCGATCGAATTCTTGGAACAGGTCGAGTGGTCAGCGGATACCTATGGGCTCAATCTGGACCTGGTCCCCAGAGCCATGCCTGAACTCCTTCAAGGAATGGCTTTGAAGTGGTATGTCGCCAATAATCAACACTGGACAAGTTGGGAAACTTTCATCCAGAGTTTTCAAAGGTATTTCCTCCCAAGGGATTATTTTGAAAACTTAAAGGAGGAAGTGAATCACCGACGGCAGGCAATGAACGAGCCGTTCAAGGCATACATGGTGGACATGCAAACACTCATGCGGAGCGCAACTACTCTGCGACCGAGAAAGAGTGTCTTGCAATAATCTGGGGCATAAGGAAGCTGCGACCTTACTTGGAAGGCTACCACTTCACCGTCATCACGGACCATATGGCACTGAAGTGGCTCAACTCCATCGAAAGCCCCTCAGGCAGGATTGCGAGATGGGCAGGGTAAGAATGAAATAAAAGGAAGGGTATACAAAGGTCGTATACACCTACACATATAACAGGAATAATAATAAATAAACATACATATATATATATATATACATAAATAAAATAAAACACCAAACATAACAAAAATAAATTTAAATAATAATTGGAGCCCTAAGGCGGGTCCAAACTAGGTAAACAGCCCTGAACGCGGCGAATAGCTAACACGCCTCAGCTATTGCGAGAGTGGACAACAGCTAGGACAGCGAGAGAGGATGGCCATGACCTGCTGCAAAGTTCACTCGGACAAAGTGCAACGGCCATCAAAAGCGTTATGCTTAGCGCTGACTAAGAACGACAACAACGCTTGCACTTCAAGAGAAGAAGTGCAACGACCGCCGAAAGCATATTAACTGCTCGACCGCTGGAGAACATTTACGCTCCAAGCAACGAAAACGTCCGCTCGCCGCTTTGGCGTAAATTTGCAACACATGCTAGGAGAGCGCAAGCACCGCGACCACTGATAAAACGTTCGCTCACCGCTGTTGACGAATCGTACAACAACAATGGTTGCGTTGGGAGTGCGCAAGCGCCGCGACCACTGATAAAACGTTCGCTCACCGCTGTGACCATGAGGGACACGACAGCCCATACCACCCGTTCTCCGAGTCCGAGGAGGGGGAACATGGCGAGTCATCGGGCGATGACGATGACACCATGCCCTCCCGACTTTGTGCCGAGGAAACCATCGTCCTCTCGTCTGATACCGAGAACGACGAACAGGACTCCAGCACCGACTCGGACTCGGACGCCGACGTGAACGCTGACGACACCAGCCCGACAACCCCCATGAACACTGAGGATGAGGACACGGTGCCCTATGTGCCACCGGTTCGACCGGACGAGGTCGTCGTGATCTCCTCGGATGACGAGGATGAGGAAAGACAGCATCCAGGACCACAGGCCGAACCACAGGCGGGACCCCGATGCAAACCGCCCACAGTGACACGGGAATATAAGAGGACCTACGCCACGGGCCAGTGGCATCACAGTTACACTGTGGAGGTGAGTTGGCAGGAGGACGTACAGGCGCCGGCAGAGTGGCAGCTGGAAGAGGAGGCGTCGACGATCCGACCCGTGCGACAACCGGCACCAAGGCCAGTTACCCGCCGGCCAGAAACGCCACCACCACCGCCACCGAGATACCCCCGATCAGAAATGCCACGACCCCCGCCACCGACGGAACCCCGACCAGAAACGCCACCACCTCCGCCGTCGGTACACCCCCGACCCCCCTTTCACCGCCAGATGTCACACCCGGAGACGACGCCCCGACCATCACGACCCACATTACAGAGACAACAGTCCGCCCCCGAACCCACCCCGGGATGGCAAGAAATACTATCAGCGGAGTGGCCCATGGAGATCATCACAGCCCTAGGCGAGCACCGGGACCTCGACCATCGAACGTCACGGCTGGTGTGGAGCGCGGGGCGGCGCTATCGCATAAAGACTACGGCGCGAGACGGCGTCCGGGTATTCGCGGAACGAGGGTAATTCAAAAAAAAAAGGGGAATATACAAAATAATAGGTACACGAACAAACGCATAAAATAAAGAGAAAATTAAATGGAGATCTAATAAGGATCATTGGCCTGTTGTCTGAAGAACTAGCGAGATGGTTCGGATGGGGCTGAGCTGAGGCCACCAGGCGGGTCGCAGGTTGCGGATAGCGAACGGCCTCCCTTTAGGGAGGTTAGCTGCGAATAGCGTGGCAGCAGTGCCCGTGAATAAGCAGTCCCGGACAAACAGCGGGCACGGTAATTATTAACCGCACCGACAGGGCGCTTGTGTTGCCGCCCCTTAAAACATAGCCTCACACAACTCCCAATCCCTCAACACTACCTACCCCCATCCTATCCTCAAACATCTAACTCCGGGCCGGACTAAGGTGTCAATCGAACCGTGCCGAGAGTCAACTTGGCTGGGGGCCCGGACTATCAAATAGCTCAGTTCTTAACGGTGGGCTCAGGCAGATGGCGACCGCCTGTTCTAATTAGCCTTACCCGGGTATCGCAGATCTCTGCCCGGGTGGACCTCATTTTCTCTGCGATTCGTGGGAACAACATGAATAGCAACATTAATTTGAAAATCCAGCAGGATCTCACTGCAAATGAAGTCGCAAGACTGATGGAGGACCGAGCCCTGGACGGGGGGAGGTCCTCCCAACCCACTCCAACACCAAGGAGGTTGCCCTCTGCACAGCAGGGGCAAAATCAGCAGGCACTTGCCTTGCGAGAAGAAGGTGGGGTCGGACCACCCCGACCACCACACCCAACAGCGAGAGCTAGTGGACAAGCGGTTCATAGGCCGAAAAAGAAGGGAGAACCCCTCCCACCGAGGGGCCAACCTGGAGGGCTGGACGACCCGAACCGTAAAAATCTTAGCGGAGCACGGGTCAAATGGTACCTAAGATACCTTCAACAAGGGATGGCCCCGAATGACGCCCTCAAAAAGGCAAAAGAGCCGAGGGACACGAGTGCGGCACCAGCCCCCAAAAGAACCAGCAGTGCTCTGACACCGCCGACGACCACCCCAAAAAGGTGGTGCACGGCGGGCAAGAGCGCCGCTCACGGTTCAACGGGGGCACAAGCGCCGATTAAGAAAGGTCAAGGGGAACTGGACATGCGCCCGAGCACATCACAAGCAGCGGCTAACATGTCCAGCTCGGCCGGACCAGCTGGGCCCTGCATATCATATGCGGCGGTGGCCAAGAAGGTCAGGGTGGCGATAGTGCCTGTGGGCTACCCTCAGGTAATGCTCGGTCACAAAGACCTGTCTGCACTGGAGGAAGTCATCATAGATGACCTCATTGAAGAATACGGGGGTGGTGACACCGAGATCTCATTCGCGGGCATCCATTTCAGAATCGGTCATTTGATGATCGAATGCTTCAATGAAAGCTCAGCCAAATGGCTAGTAGACATAGTGCCACGGCTACGGTCGTGGAAGGGGGTGCCCCTAGAATGCAAGGTGGGAGATGAGATACCGTCGCCCCACTGCGTCACCATATATTGCCCAAGGAGTAAGGATCGGTCCACCGAGGCCCTGGTGCCCCTTATCGGGGTTCAAAACAGGTTGGACATTTCATCATGGAAGGTTATTACTAGGAGGAACGAGGGTGAAGGAGCACTCCTAATAATTGGAATTGACGAAATGTCCAAGAAGAATATTGCTGACAAAGGACATCAGATTAACTTTAGATACGGGACTATCCCCGTAAGTGGTCTGAAAAAGAAGGCGGGGGGGAATATGCAGCCCACCCCAATGCAGGAGAAAGAAGCTGAGGTGCACCCATCGAACGGATCGAGCATCCAGCCGCCAGTCGTCAGCGACCCGTCAGAAGACCTGGCGGAAGATGAGGACTTGGCGGATATGACGCTCGGCCCCGACGAACTAGGGGATGCTGAAGACGGGGACACAATAATGTCTTCGCAAGAGCTGATGGAAGAGTTAGGAGAGAAGGAAGCTGCTGACGTCAGCGGTGATGGGTGCAACTCTGGGCCCCAATCACCAGGTAAACAGGAGAATCCCCTCCAGTAGATGACGAGAGTCATCACAACGGGCCTGGCCCAGGTAAACATCCACCGTGCCAAGGCAGCCTCGGCTGTCCTTGCGAGGATGTTTACCAAACAGCATCTTGGGCTAGCCCTTGTACAGGAGCCATGGGTGAACAACGGCATTAAAGGCATGTTCACGGCAAACTCAAAGGTAATATGGGATCAAAGACACCCAACACCTAGAGCGTGCATCATGGTAAGAAAGGATATTAACTTTACCATCCTTTCAGAATTTTTAACGAGGGACTGTGTTCCCATAGCAGTACAGGAAAAGGGAACGGCAACCCCCCTGGTAATGGTATCGGCATACTTTGCAGGAGATGGAGCCTGCCCACCAGCGGAAATAACGAAGCTGGTGGAGTACTGCCGAAAGGAGAAGATGTTGGTAATCATCGGATGCGATGCCAATGCGCACCACACTATTTGGGGCAGCAGCGACATCAACACGAGAGGTGAGTGCCTCACAGATTTTATATGTAGATATAATCTAGAACTCGCAAATGTCGGGTCATCACCGACATTCGTAACAAGAATTAGAGAGGAGGTCCTAGACATCACCCTCATTAGCAGGTCCCTTCAGACGCACATTAGAGACTGGCATGTGTCTAAAGAAGAATCTATGTCTGACCATAGAATCATTCTCTTTCGAGTAGAATTGAATACAGGGAGCAGTGTGCCCTGTCCCAACCCCAGGAAGACAAACTGGGAAGGGTTCAGCTCAACTCTAGAACTGAACCCCAGCACGATAATAAATATACCCAGAAGTCCACTGGAATTAGAGTGGGCTGTAGAAAATCTCAACAAAGGCATAATCAGTGCTTTTGAGGAGAACTGCCCGGTTGGGAAGAAGTTCAAAGAAAAAGATGCCCCATGGTGGAATGAGAGCCTAGAAAGGCTGCGCCTCACTACACGTCATCACTTCAAAAAAGCGAAGAGGGACAATACGTGGGAAAATTATCGCGAGAGCCTGACCTCCTATAACAAGGAAATCAGGAAAGCTAAGCGAGCCAATTACAGAAACTTCTGCGAAAGCATAGGTCGTACCAGCGAAGGTGCCAGGTTCCATAGAATGCTATCTAAACGGACGCCTGACGCAAACTGTTAGAAAAGCACTTATTAGTAGCCCAGCCCTCGGATATATACCGAGAGCATGGCGTAGAGCTAGGGTGGTCTTCATCCCCAAGGCAGGGAAGAAACACATCACCAACCCAAAGTCCTTCAGACCCATCAGCTTGACATCGTTTTTACTGAAAACGCTGGAAAAGCTAGTGGACTACAAAATTAGAAGCACTCTGCTAAAGCAAAGTCCGCTGCATCCAACGCAGCATGCATACAGAGCAGGCAGGTCCACGGATACTGCGCTCTACCATTTGCGACGCACACTAAATGCAGCAATGGCCAATAGGGAAGTAGCATTGTGGGCCTTTCTAGATATAGAAGGCGCCTTTGACAACACATCTCATGAGGCGATTAGGGGAGGGGCCTGGACTCCATCACCAGCAGATGGATACTTTCCCTGCTAGCGTCCAGACAAGCCACGACATCAACGCATGATGCGACTGTATCAGTCTTAACAACCAAAGGTTGCCCCCAAGGGGGAGTACTGTCTCCGCTGCTCTGGAGTCTGTTGGTGGATGAACTACTCAACAGACTCACCACAAGAGGCATTCAATGTCAAGGATATGCTGATGACATTGTCATCATGGCGCGAGGAAGATTTGAAGAAACACTATGTGACATAGTTCAGTCAGGCCTACAAATAACGAGCGATTGGTGTGGGGAGGCTGGACTCAGCCTGAACCCCACAAAAACAATCATCGTCCCCTTCACTAGACGGTATAAATTACAGAGGATGAAACAAATAGGGCTATCAGGGAGCCAAGTAGAAATAGGTAAAGAGGTAAAATACCTCGGAGTCACATTTGACTGCAAACTAAACTTTGGTACCTATGTGGAAAACACTGTATCAAAGTGCTCCAGGGCACTTTATACATGTCGCAGCATAGCCGGCAAATCATGGGGCGCATCACCTAAGATAATAAGATGGCTATACCTAATGGTAGTAAGGCCCATGCTAACCTATGGAGCAATAGCATGGGGGGATAGGGTGCGGCCAACAACCGTGCAAAAACAGTTACAAAAACTGCAAAGAATGGCCTGCGTATGTATGACAGAGGCAATGCGCACCTGCCCTACAATGGCCTTGGAAGCCTTAATGGAGCTCACACCACTCCATCATACCATAAGGCTCCAACAGAAAGCAACGCTTTTAAGGATGTCAGCTGAAGGAGTTGGGGGTAATCACATCCTAAGCCACAAAGATGCCCAACTCCTAGCACATGAACTACCCCTGATCATGCAACCCAGGGACGAAATGACGGCCGAATATTTATTCGAGCGACACTTCAAGGTTCATATGAGCAGCAAAAGCGAATGGACAACGCTAAACGAAGTCCACCCTACTAAACCGCATGCCATAAAATGGTACACCGATGGATCACTCACCACACAGGGAACAGGCCTTGGAGTGGTGGGTCCTCGTGTATCATACCATGAGTCCCTTGGAAGGCACACCAGCATATTTCAAGCAGAAGTGTGTGCGATAGGGAGATGTGCGGAGTTTAAACTAAACCGACACTATCGGAATGCGGATATATCCATCCTCTCCGATAGTCAAGCAGCAATAAATGCTCTGTATGGGACGAAAATAACATCCAAAGTAGTCCACGAAGTAAGATCCAAGCTTGACCAATTCGGAAAACATAATAGGCTCACACTAAGATGGGTTCCGGGTCACAAGGACATAGCGGGGAACGAAGAAGCTGACAAGCAAGCAAAAATGGGGGCAGAGAGACCCATGATAGGCCCTGAACCGTATTGGGGCGTGGGAAAACACACAATACGGCTATATATCAGGGATGAAGAAAGACTGTTGCGAGAACGGAGCTGGGCTGAAACACCAGGACTCCGACAAGCCAGAAACCTCATAGGTGGCTATAATCAAAAGCGATTTAAGCTAATGATATCCATGGGGAAGAATAGACTCAGAATACTTACAGGCCTATTGACAGGACACTGTAGACTGAGAAGTCACCTAAATAAACTAGGTATTTATAGCAGCAACACATGCAGGTTCTGCGGATTCAAGGAGGAATCCTCGACGCACATCCTAGCAGAATGCGTCGCCCAGGAAAAGATGCAGCATCCTAGGGCAACATATCATGAGGCCCAAGGATATAGAAACCCTCAACCCAACAAAGATTCTAGCATTCGTGCAAGAGTTGGGATTGACGGAAGAGCTGTAGGCTCAGTAAGGGGGCACAATAGACCTTATAGGTCGCAGTGCTAAATATCCCCAATTGTAATAATAATAAGGATCGTTGGGGAAACAGGGAAAGGGTATCATTAATACTTCAAAATCCGTCTTCCCCAGCACTAGCAACACTAACGGCGGAGAGCCGATACACGAGGGCGGAGAGGAGCATGGCCAGTCATCGGACGATGACGACGACACCATGCCCCACCCCTCGTGTGGACAAAGCCATCGTCACCTCTAACAGCAACACAAACGCCGCCGTCGGGACAGTGGAAGTCTTCCACTGCCGAAGAAAGAGGGGAGTGTGAGGAGCCATATAGCCATGGCAAATAAATATATATGCTTATGTATTTATGTGTGCTATATGCGCCCCTCACAGTAACTGCACATCAGACCGAAGTCCGGCTCTGATTGCAGTTGCGGCGAATTCGCTCTCTTTCGTCCTCGCCCTTTCGCACGCAGGTTGTCAGCCATATGAGCGTGTCTGACACACATGTCCATCAGGACATGTGCCGTTAAGTGTGAGGAGTATTACGGACGCAATATATCCATCCATACTCACACTAGCGGCAGACATAGGCTGGCACCAGCAAATGGCAGTGGATAATTACCAGAAATCACGCCACCGAGGCGATCACGTGATTTCTGGTACAGTCCCGACAAAAGGGCCGCGATCGGGCTATATAAAGAGCGCCGAAACACACTGAGTGAGTCAGTGAAATCCGAGACGCGAAGCAGAATCTCTGTTGGACAACAGAGCAAACGTAAATACCAAGTGAGAAGGGGAAACGCTGCCCGACAATTCAAGACCAGAAGAAGGTCTACGCGAGTGCGATAAAGAAGCCAACAATTAGTAAAGGCTTTCTGATACAGGACACGGAGGTCCTTGAAGCGTTCAAGTAGTGAATCCTTGCTACGTTTAGGTTGTGCCACGAGGCGGGGCCTACACAGTTTTTCAAGCCAAGCGTGCGATAACCTGCCTGAAGTTCGACAGCATACGTGCAAAATCCGTTTGGTCAAACGGGGTGCCGTATGATAAGCTGTCAACCAGTGCGAAGCCGCGGACTGGCATAACTGGTGTACGGGGTGCCTTGAACCAACCTTCCCGAACAGGATCACTCACTGAAAACGAACCAAGGCCTCAATAAGCTGCCGAACCAACGAACGCAAACATTAGGCCAAATATTCAGTGTGATTAATTAATGCCAAATAAACCATACTTTATTACAAGAATATATTGAAACGTATTGTTAATTATCACTTCGCGACCAATTTCTAAATTTGTTGCTCGAACCCACAGCTCGACTGAGCGTTAGCCCGGCACAGTAAACGGGTTCGTTACACCATTGTCTGGGCTCTTCAGAACCTGCGTATGTACCTCTACGGTACCTCAAAAGTAATAATTTTTACAGACCATCAACCTTCAACTTTCGCACTAAGCAGCAAAAACCATAATGTAAAACTCAGAAGATGGAAAAGTTACCTCGAAGAATATAACCATGAATTAAGATATAAACCAGGAACCTCGAACGTTGTTGCAGACGCTCTATCCAGAAATCCCCCAAAAACCGAGATAAATACCACATCCACATCGACATCCACAGTGATGACAGTTCGTCACACAACCTTGTACCTGTAATGGAAGTCCCCATTAATGTCTTTAAAAACCAAATTTTTTTGCTGACATCAGAAACAGAGACATACGAATAAAAAAAGATCATAGGCTTAAGGGTACCTGGTCAACAAATCTGCAGCAGAAGACAAATAAACAATATCTCGTCCGAAGAAAAATTCAAAGAAATTCAGAAAGAAAAAAGGAAAATATTATAAATCTTTTGTTTATTCCAATTTACTTTATTGTATCGCTGGTTAATATTTTGGTGTGAGTCGAGGCACATCTTGTCGTAAAGACAAAACAAAAATACCTCCAACAAATCAGCGCTATTACAAAGTAAAAAAGGAATAACAAAACAACGGATAAAAATGGAGACTCCTATGCTAAATACTTTGCTGGACAAGCAACTAGTTACTGGAGAGGAGATACAAAATGTAATTAGAAATTACAAAAAGGATCCTGTTGAGCGAAAGGCAAAGCCAGGATATTTTGAAGAGCGCCTAAAAAGATTAAATAATCTTTGGGATGCCTTTTCCAATGAAGAGAAGAATATTCAAAAAATAATACATGGTACAAAGATTGACCATAGTTATTTTACAAATGAATACTATACGAAAGTACAAAAATTAGTACTGGAGTACACAGAAAAATTCCAAAATGAAGCGTCTTCATTGGAATTAGAAACTCTGTCATTGACAACCCAGAATGAAGAGTTGGAAATCGAATCAATGATTCGTGAGCAAAAGGTTTGGCTCGATAGCCTAGAAAGAATAATGAATAAATTGACGAATGAGAATCGCCAAAGTTTTCAAAAGGTCATAAGCCAATATTGGAGTGAGATAATGAACATCCACATCCAAGTATACAAAAAATTCATCGATCCGAAGAAGATTGGATACGATGATAGAAGGTATTTGGCTGCTGAAGATGCTGTAATTTCAGTACAAACCATTATAAATGACGAAATGGTTCAGCGACCTCTCAATGCAAATCAAATGCATGCTGCACTACCTCTTCCAAAGGTAGAAATCCCAAAATTTAATGGGGACTATTTAAAGTGGCAGCAATTTCATGATATCTTTAAGAAAATGATTTATGAATCAACGTTACCGATTATTCAGAAGATGTGGTACTTAAAGACCAACATCATTGGAGACGCGGAACGCTTAATACGCCATCTCTCCTTAACTGAAGGAAATTATT
Organism: Drosophila atroscutellata; assembly: GCA_035041605.1. Taxonomy (NCBI): domain Eukaryota; kingdom Metazoa; phylum Arthropoda; class Insecta; order Diptera; family Drosophilidae; genus Drosophila; species Drosophila atroscutellata. The sequence continues at coordinate 51,849 of JAWNLA010000007.1, forward strand.
TAACAGCATGGAATATGCTGCCAGAGCGTTTTATCAACAAGCGAGTGCTAAGTAACGCATTGATCAATAAATTATTAGATCAACCATCAACTACAAATGAGGCCAAATCGATTAAAGCTATGCATGATAACATAAATGATTCGTTATCTGCATTAAATAATATTGGAATCGCAACGGAAACCTGGGATCCAATAATTCTATGCATATTGGCCAAGAAATTAGATCGGCAGACTCATATGTTAAATGAACAGTCTGTTGCAAATTCAAGGCAATTTCAAGAAGTAAGGCAGTTGTTGAAATTTTTGGAACAACGATTTTTGACATTAGAAGCCACATGCAGTGTTGATAAAAAGAATGTTAGCACTAAACAGAATATATGCGTGTCGACTGGATCAGAGTTCATTTGTTATTTCTGTGAAAAACCAAATCACGCCATGTTCAAGTGCACGGAATTCCTAAAAAAGGCCCCATCAGAGAGGTTAAATTGGGTTCAAAGGCAGAAACTATGTGTAAAATGTTTTAAGCGTGACCATACCGCAAAAACATGCTCAAGAAAAGACTGTTTTAAATGCAATAAACAATAAACATAACACATTGTTACATTTGGAAGTCAAACCTGATTTTAAAGTATCAGCATCGGCAAGTTGTATACAATGAAACTATGTACTCCTAGCCACAGCACGAATCCTAATTGAAGGAAACAATGGACAAACAGGAGAATTCAGAGCTCTACTTGACTCCGGTTCACAGGTCAACGTAATCTCGGAGAGAGTACTAAAAAGATTGAACCTCAAACGGAAAAAATCTGATCTTCAAATCAATGGAATTGGCGGACAAACACAAACATCGGAACAAGAGTGAATTTTATGATTAAATCTCATAATAATAAATTCAACTCAAGGTTAGAAGCAATCGAGTTGCCGCACTTGATATCAGATCAACCAGCACAGCAAATCGACACATCTCGTTGGAAGTTTCCGGGAGCCATCACCTTGGTGGATCCCACATTTGACAAGGCTGGAAGAATTGACGTAATTCTAGGAGCAGAATATTATTTTGAAATCATTCAAAATAATCATTTAAAAATTGGAATAGGAATGCCAAGGCTACAGAAAATCAAGCTAGGATGGATCATAGCAGGAAAACTTAAAGAGGCATCGTCAACAATAAGTACATGCTCAGTACTAACTGAAGAAGAGAAGCTAGATCAACAAATAGCTAAATTTTGGGAATTGGACTCGTTCAAAACGAACGAATCTTGCATTTCTCCGTTGGAGAAACAATGCGAAAAACATTTCATGCAGAAAAAGGAACTTCCATTAGGAGCTGCTGCGTTGGAGAATGATTTTTATGTTGACGACTGCATAACAGGAGCGGATACATTACCAGAAGCTCTTCAAATACAACAACAGCTGAATAAACTCCTGCATAGTTCTGGATTTAAGTTGAGAAAATGTTGTAGTAACAAGATTGAATTACTACAAGAAGTATCGAAGGAAGACATAGTATCAAATGTTCAACTGGAAGATACCGCTTATGAGGATTGCACCATTAAAACCCTGGGAATCACTTGGAAACCCAAATCGGATCATTTAAGTGGCAAAACAGATATCGTCACTAAAGATAAAGTATCACGAAGAGATGTAATGTCTGAAATCTTCAGGATTTTCGATCCTCTGGGACTGTTTTCACCAGTGGTCGTGAAGGCAAAGATATTCATGCAACATCTCACAAAGGAAGGATTTGTTTACAAGGAGGACCTCCCAGTTCATCTTCAAGACGAATGGAAGCAATACAGAGAGGATCTGAAAATTCTTAACTCTATTCAGGTACCACGTCACATGTTTCGTGGAAAAATACCTGTATCAACAGAAATTCATTCTATTGTTGATGCTTCAGAAAAGGCATTTGGAGCTGCCGTATATATCAGGGCAATACATAAGGACAAGCAAGCCACAGTCCAATTGTTATGTGCCAAATCGCACTTAGCCCCAATCAACGCAATAACATTACCACGTCTGGAATTAAAGGCTGCTGTATTGGGCGCTCAGCTAGTAGAAAAAGTTAAAAACGATCTATCTATGAAGAACGTACCAACTTATTATTGGTCCGATTCAAGGATAGTTCTTTTATGGATTAATTGTTCATCATCCATCCGTGACAAATTTGTCGCCACAAGAGTTGGGATAATTCACCGCCTGACAGTACAAAAGGAATGGAGGCATGTTGCTTCAGAAAATAATGCGGCTGACGTACTGTCCAGAGGAATGTCTGCTGCCAAATTTGCCCAAAACAGCATGTGGTTTTATGGCCCTCTATTCATACATGGATCACCTTTAAAATGGCCACCACCGTTTGTCGCAACTAACGATGAGATTGAAAGCTCAAACCCTCAAAATATTAATCATATATCAATAATGACTATCACCAGGGAGGAGGACATCATTTATAACATCAGGCACAATGGTTCGTTCAATAAGCTAGTCAGAATCATAGCTTATTTGATGCGTTTCCGAAATGGAAAGAAGCACACCAGCCAAATTATAGAGTTCAATAAACTCTAAGAAGCAAAATAAGTCATTGTCCGTAACATACAACGGTATGATTTTATGGACGACATTAAACAAATTATAAAGGTTAAGGAGCCGCGAAGAGAAAGTGCAATTAAATCTCTAGCACCTTTCTTGGATGAGGAGGCAGCACATATATCGTTCGACGCAAAACACCCAATGCTGTTACCATTCAACGATCCAATCGTAAAAATCATTCTTGGACAAGTTCATAAGGATAACATGCATTGCGGTCCCCAAGCATTGCTGACCATATCAAGACAACAATTCTGGGTTATAAAGGGAAAGAGCATGGCAAGAGCGATTGTTCAAACTTGCATCAAGTGCACTAAAGCAAAGCCAAAATTAATGGGACAGATTATGGGAAATCTACCACCTCTCCGAGTCACACAAGCTAGACCATTTCTGAATTCTGGTGTTGACTACTGTGGACCCTTTAAAATCCACTACAAAATTCGCGGAAAGAAGCCTAACACAGCATACATTGCAATCTTCTGTTGTTTCACGACAAAGGCAGTTCATCTGGAATTGGTAAGCGATCTTACCACAGAAGCTTTTCTTGCAGCACTGCGACGCTTCATTAGTCGCCGGGGAAAGTGCCAAACATTGCATTGTGACAACGCAACAAATTTTGTAGGAGCAAAAAACAAGCTCCAAGAACTAGAGGATGCAATATATACAGAAAAGGCTCAAGCTTCAATTATTCAGGAATGCAATAACAGAGGAGTCCAATTTAAATTTATACCTCCTCGAGCACCACACTTTGGCGGACTATGGGAAGCCGCGGTAAAATCAGCAAAACATCTTCTATTAAAAAATGTTACAACGGCGAATTTAACATACGAGGAGCTGGAAACCGTCATAGTTGAGATAGAAGCGATACTCAACTCCCGTCCTTTAACGCCTATATCAGAAGATCCAAATGATATCACTGCATTAACACCAGGACATTTTCTTATTGGAGAACCATTAACCGCGCAGGCCGACAGTGAACCAACCCTACAACCCAAAACACTTGGACAACGATGGCAAGCAGTTTCGAAGTTAAAACATTCATTCTGGACACAGTGGTCTCATGAATATCTTCAACAGCTACAGCAATGTCAAAAGTGGAGAAGATCTTCAGCGAACATCAAAGAGGGAGCTCTAGTTCTATTAAAAGAAGACAACACTCCAGTTTTACAATGGCCCATTGGTAGAATCGTTCGAGTTTATCATGGAAAAGACAATTTCGTTAGGGTTGTCGATGTGAAAACCTCCAAAGGAATCTTTAAGAGGGAAATTCAGCACGTAGCTCCTCTATTTAATGAAGAGGAACCCACTCACAAACACCCAGTAGATGATCCTGTGGAAAGTGAACAATCAGATGAAGGTTCACATCCTAAGAAAAGGAAGCAGATTAATATCGGTTCCTTAACTACAACGATGTTGGTTATGTTGCTTCTCTTGCCGCTTGCATTGGCACAATCGATAAACATAACTCAGTTCGGATGAAAGCCTGGTATATTCTTTGAAAAAATTGGAACAACACAGTTAGCAGTATCTGAATGGACGATTGTGGCCTACTTGGACTTAAAACCCTATTGGACTGACGTAGACATATTTTCAAGAGGCACTACAAAGATTGGCCAAATGTGTTCCAAACTCATTGACATTCCTGCATGCAAAGGAATGTATCAACACTTCCGACACATAGAAGGTGAAATATTTATGGAAAACATGTTATTGACCAAATCACGCAAACAGAGAGCACCATTGGACATCGTGGGAAATATCGCAAGTAGCTTGTTCGGAGTATTCGACTCTACATATGCAAAGGATATGTCAAAAACCATACTGGAAGTGAAAGGAAATGAAAACCATCTTCTGGAGTTATTACAAAACCAAACTACACTAATTGACTCCACTATTAACGTTTTGAAACGAGATGAAATTACTTACTCAAAGCGATTAAGCCATTTGGAAGATCAAATTAATAATGTGATGAAAGATGAGTCTCATTTCCACACTTTTCAGTGGTACATTACGCTGACGTCACAGCTTACGGCAATAGCTTCCAATCTTCAACGCATGCAGAGCGAAATCATTAATATACTGACTGATGTACGCCACAATACCATCAGCCCTCTTCTAGTGTCACCTCGGCAGCTAAAGGATCAATTTGACAAGATAAGAGACAATTTCCAGATCAAACCAGATCAAATGCTTCCAGCCAACCCAGAGAACATGCTCATGGCATACAAAATGATGAAAGCTGAAGGCACCCTAGTAGACAATCACGTTATAATAAAAATAACCCTTGGTATCAACCTCAACACTGGATCTATACAATTTGGTACCTATACCAGCTACAGGCCAACATGGATTTCAAGTGTTCAAAATTCGAACACCTTTTATTGCCATCAACAATTATCGGGATAAATTTGTGGAATTGACTACGGAAGACATGGCAAACTGTCATCAAAGATCCACAAAGGATTTATCTGTTACAGTAAACAATCACTGTTTTCTATCGACATGCGCTGCGAGATGCAACTTTTTCACAACAAAACAGATTCATCCTGCCAGATTGAAAATATCAATAAAATTTTCATGTGGCAGAAAATGTATGGGATGAACCGTTGGATATTTGCAACAAAAACTCCATTAAAATCCTCTGCGGTCTGCACCGATGGAACATCAGATATCCAGTTATATAATACTGGACTACTGGCAGCAAAGGCGGGATGTACCATACGCAACTCATTAATAACCGTAACCAGTCTGTACGATTTCGTCAAGAGCAGAAAATCGTTCGTTTCAGATATCGCAGAGACTCAACAAATAAAGATGCACTCGAGTCAAGGGCTGCGATTAGAAATGGGTCTCTGCACCATCTGACGGGCTGCCTGCCATAAAACACATAAGGTTACCAGATGCAGCATCATAAATAAAAGAACAGTATGACATTGTATAAAATTGTAAATACACTATCTAGTCGTGGTCAAATATGAACACCGACATATGTTCAAGGATGAACATTAGCTTAAGTAAAATATGTTGTACCTAGTACTCAAGTGACAGCTGCATCCACTTGAGTACAGGATAAGTAAAAATAGATTAACAAAAACAACCCTTGCATGGGTTAGAAATGTCTCCTGCGTTGAGACTTAGCATGTATTCTTAACTATATAAGGATTGGATTTTAAGGAATAAAATCAGTACGAAAAGGAAACTTGACGTATTCACTCCGTAGCCCAATTTGTCCATAGTACCGATTGCGGCGACTCATTGTTACTGGTACATGCACCGGCAGCAAACAAACAAAACATTTTCAGCATATCCACAAGAAGACGACTTCTCCTTGTACATTTGGTGACCCCGAACGTTTAGAAAAAAAAAAACAAATTCATTCAGTTTTTACCGAGTGGTAAACAGTCATTTTTTATACATTGATGACCCCGACATTTTTTTTAACAACGAATTCTACAGAAAAATTACCAAGTGGTAAATATCAGTCATTCGTTTACCGATAGGTAAATAAACATAGACAAACATTTAGGATAGAACAGGCTAATAGTTGTTCGGCAACGACAAAAAATAAGAACGTTACCTGAGCAAAAAGAAAAAAGGCTTAAGGGTACCTGGTCAACTTGGCGATCGATACCTAGTTCAGTCCAAAATCGGCAGAAGACAAGACAAATACATCTCGTCCGAGGAAAAAAAGAAGAAATTCATAAAGAAAAAAGAAAAATATAACGAATCGTTTGTATTCCAATTTACTTTGTTGTATCGCTGATTAATATTTTGGTGTGAGTCGAGGCACATCTTGTCGTAGAGACAAAACAAAAATACCTCCAACAAATCAGCGCTATTACAAAGTAAAAAAGGAATAACAAAACAACGGATAAAAATGGAGACTCCTATGCTAAATACTTTGCTGGACAAGCAACTAGTTACTGGAGAGGAGATACAAAATGTAATTAGAAATTACAAAAAGGATCCTGTTGAGCGAAAGGCAAAGCCAGGATATTTTGAAGAGCGCCTAAAAAGATTAAATAATCTTTGGGATGCCTTTTCCAATGAAGAGAAGAATATTCAAAAAATAATACATGGTACAAAGATTGACCATAGTTATTTTACAAATGAATACTATACGAAAGTACAAAAATTAGTACTGGAGTACACAGAAAAATTCCAAAATGAAGCGTCTTCATTGGAATTAGAAACTCTGTCATTGACAACCCAGAATGAAGAGTTGGAAATCGAATCAATGATTCGTGAGCAAAAGGTTTGGCTTGATAGCCTAGAAAGAATAATGAATAAATTGACGAATGAGAATCGCCAAAGTTTTCAAAAGGTCATAAGCCAATATTGGAGTGAGATAATGAACATCCACATCCAAGTATACAAAAAATTCATCGATCCGAAGAAGATTGGATACGATGATAGAAGGTATTTGGCTGCTGAAGATGCTGTAATTTCAGTACAAACCATTATAAATGACGAAATGGTTCAGCGACCTCTCAATGCAAATCAAATGCATGCTGCACTACCTCTTCCAAAGGTAGAAATCCCAAAATTTAATGGGGACTATTTAAAGTGGCAGCAATTTCATGATATCTTTAAGAAAATGATTTATGAATCAACGTTACCGATTATTCAGAAGATGTGGTACTTAAAGACCAACATCATTGGAGACGCGGAACGCTTAATACGCCATCTCTCCTTAACTGAAGGAAATTATTTAACAGCATGGAATATGCTGCAAGAGCGTTTTATCAACAAGCGAGTGCTAAGTAACGCATTGATCAATAAATTATTAGATCAACCATCAACTACAAATGAGGCCAAATCGATTAAAGCTATGCATGATAACATAAATGATTCGTTATCTGCATTAAATAATATTGGAATCGCAACGGAAACCTGGGATCCAATAATTCTATGCATATTGGCCAAGAAATTAGATCGGCAGACTCATATGTTAAATGAACAGTCTGTTGCAAATTCAAGGCAATTTCAAGAAGTAAGGCAGTTGTTGAAATTTTTGGAACAACGATTTTTGACATTAGAAGCCACATGCAGTGTTGATAAAAAGAATGTTAGCACTAAACAGAATATATGCGTGTCGACTGGATCAGAGTTCATTTGTTATTTCTGTGAAAAACCAAATCACGCCATGTTCAAGTGCACGGAATTCCTAAAAAAGGCCCCATCAGAGAGGTTAAATTGGGTTCAAAGGCAGAAACTATGTGTAAAATGTTTTAAGCGTGACCATACCGCAAAAACATGCTCAAGAAAAGACTGTTTTAAATGCAATAAACAATAAACATAACACATTGTTACATTTGGAAGTCAAACCTGATTTTAAAGTATCAGCATCGGCAAGTAGTATACAATCAAACTATGTACTCCTAGCCACAGCACGAATCCTAATTGAAGGAAACAATGGACAAACATAACATATCGCTTCGCTTGTTCTTTCACAACGGACGTGTTTATTTGCGCATCGTAATTTATTTAGTTTCATTCCTTTTGAATCGAAATATTTATTTATTGTGATCGCATAAATTTTTGTGACATTGTGTTATACCGGTTTGTTGTAAAACACATTGTTGAACATTAATATTGCTCTAAAGAATTAAATATTTGTGTTTAAAGTGCAACAACAAACAGCAGCCCAAATTCAAGCTCTTGTGTGGTATTTGTGTTTGCCTGCAATTTTGTTATTGTATTTTTACGCTCTCGCTGGTCTCTCCCCGTTTTAAACTGCATCTTTCTCTCGCGCTCTTAATAACATTGTTGGTGGTAGCGGCTGTTTACTTCTCTCTAGAGTTATATTCCGTTGTGTCTCTTATCTCTTTTTTCGGTCGTCGCGCCCGCGCCGTTCTATTTCTTTTTTGCTAATCATTGTTTTTGTGCGTAAGTACACATCATTTGTAATAGTTTAACCCTTGTGTGTTCTCAGGGTTTATTTTGTGTTTGCTTTTAATCTGCAGTTCTTTTTCAATTTTATTAAATTAAATTAATTATTCCTGTAATTATGTCTGTTAATGTCTGTTACTTAAAAAATTGCCAGGTCCGTGCAAATACTGGGATGGGCTTTGTTTGTTGCTGGTTGTGTGATAATGTATCACACGAAAAATGTGCTGGCCTAAATGGCCGTATTATTGACCTGATTGAGTCCAAATCAGGTCTAAAGTGGACATGTGACAAGTGTAGGGATGTTGAGAGGGACATGATGGGATTTATTAGGCAGACTGAAAATGGCTTTAGAGATCTCTTCGGTAGGTTTAAAAAACTTTTAGAAGGGTTCTCTGCTGTGGAAAATGATTTCAAAGGTTTGAAACTTTTGAATGAATCTCCGAAGCGTAAAAAGGCCAATTTCAGGCTGTCTATTGGCCCAAATGAACTTCCCGTCCCTGCACAATTGCCCACAAAGTCCGTTCCAAACTTAGAATTGATAAATCTGTCTTCCCCATCTGTACAAATACCAGATAGAAGTGAAGATAACAACACTATGCCCATGGATGTTGTTGTTTCTATCCCCGAAATTGTTGTCGATTCAGGGAATGTTGACACCGTTGATGCAATTCAACAGTCAGGTGTTAACACGTCACTGGAATCAAATGGTCGTTTAACCAAAACAATAGCTCCACCGAATGCTGTTGTTAAGGTTCCTAACGTGATCCTGGTAGGTGTTCCACTAAAAAAACAAATATTTGTTTCCCGGCTTTCCCCTGATACCACATCTGAGGATGTCAAGGCTTTTATTCAAGCCAAATCTAAAGCTGTTGTTACGGTGGAAAAATTCCAATTCTCTTATATTCGGGAGATATCTTCGTTTAAAATAAATGTTCCGGCAGAACACTTTAGCACCATCTGTGGTAAAAAATTCTGGCCGGACCATGTAATTCTAAAAGAATTTACAAAAAAGAATGATCGGTCCCCGATTGCTGTACTTCCTTCTACTGCTAGTGCAAGTAAACCTCTTGCTGTATCTGGTAGTTCAAAGAACTAACTCTCTCACTTGGCTATCAAAATGCAAGAGGTATCTGTAGTAAACTTTCAAATCTTTACCTAAATAGTTTTTCCTTTCTTTTTAATGTCGTGGCCGTTACTGAAACATGGTTAAGGCCTGACATACTAGATTCCGAAATCCTTTCTAGTAGATTCTCTATCTATAGAAATGATCGGACTCCCCGGCGTGGTGGGGGTGTACTTATTGTTATCAACGTAGATTTATCTTCGGAGATGGTAATGACAGATGTTTCTATGGATATTGAGTTTATTGCTGTTAAATTACATATTAATGGTATTGGTATTTTTATAACCTGTTCTTACATTCCTCCTTCTTCAGATAGTTCTTTGTATTCTTCCCATTTAGCGGCTATTCTTTCGGTTTATTCGAAGCTTTCTGATCGTGATTTTCTGGTAGTACTTGGTGATTTTAATCTCACTGGAACTACATGGACGCCTTGTCCTGACTCTAGTGTTTTGTCAACCACGACTCAGAGTGAGTTTTTGGAGGGCTTATTTGGGATATCATTGTGTCAAATCAATGCTGTCCCGAATTCGTTAAATAAGATGCTTGATCTGATTTTTGTCACGGATCCCTCCTTCTTCTCTGTCTCCCGTTCTGAACCCATATCCTATCCTGAAGATCCCTATCACCCAACGTTGGAGGTGTTGTTTGATTTGCCTACTACGGTACCAAGTCAGGATAACAAGCTTTCAGGGCGAGTTCGTCAATTTCGGAAAACCGACTTTGCTATGTTAACTCGTCTCTTATCGCAGACTGACTGGTCCCGGCTTTATAATTGTGTTGACATGGATGTTGCAATCGGGGTCTTTTATAATACGTTGGATGATTTATTTGACTTGTGTGTTCCTGTTCGTGAGCCATGTAGGTCTACCAAACCTTTGTGGTTTACGCGGGAGTTAATCAAGTTAAAGAATAATAAGTCAAGAATGTATAAGAAATTCAGGGAAACTGGCTCTTCCTTGGATTACTCTCGCTACTTGATTGCACGATCCAGGTTCTCCACTATGAATAACAAATGTTATAAGGATTACCTAAGAAGCTGTAGTTTACAGTTTCAGCGGGATCCTAAACGTTTTTATGATTTTGTTAATGCTAAGAGAGGCTGAACAATACTTCCTTCTACCGTATTTTTTGAAAACAAGACTGCAGACTCAGATCTGGCCATTGCCGATTTATTTGCCGAATTTTTTCAAACTACATATAGTTCCCATAATCATCAATTGGTCCTGCCATATCCTTACCTGGTTAGTGGGTCTAATTGCATTTTTGGTCCTTTGATAACGGAGACATCTTTGCTTAATGAACTAAATGTCATTAAGCCGGTATTTTTACCGGGACCCGATGGTGTACCAGGCTGTGTGCTTAGGTACTGTGCTGACGGTCTTTTGAAGCCTTTGTTTAAACTTTTTGAGTTATCCGTGGAGTTATGCTCTTTTCCAGACATTTGGAAAGAATCATTTATTATTCCTCTCCATAAAAAAGGAAACAAATCAAATGTTCAAAATTATAGAGGTATATCTAAGCTGTCTGCTGTTCCTAAGATTTTTGAGAAATTGGTAACTTCTCAACTACAACATCTTTGTAGATCCATAATTTCTCCCTGCCAGCACGGGTTTATGAAATATAGGTCTACCACCACTAACCTATTAGAATTCACTTCTTTTGTTATTAAGGGATTTCAAACCAAGATGCAAACGGAGGTTGTTTACACTGACTTTAATAAGGCATTTGATTCCGTTAGTCATTCATTGCTTATTCACAAACTTAATCTTCTGGGATTCCCAAATAACCTAATTTGTTGGATCTCAAACTACTTAACGCGTAGGACACAGAAAGTTTACTTTAGAGGTTCTATCTCAAAGTCTGTTCGGGTTACTTCCGGAGTACCACAAGGAAGTCACCTTGGCCCTTTGCTTTTCACTTTATTCATAAATGATCTTCCGTCTGTTATTAGTCATTCTCGGGTACTAATGTATGCCGATGATGTAAAACTGTGTCTGTCGTCTACTGACTCGTTTGCTGGACAGAGGCTTCAGGCTGACTTGTATAGTTTTGAAGCCTGGTGTCGAGTAAATTTTTTAAATCTAAATTGTGATAAATGCAAATTTATGTCTTTTTATAGGCGTTTGCCCTATTTAAATACATATTTTCTTCATGGCAAGCCATTAAAACGCATTGAATGTGTTGATGATTTGGGAATACTTTTAGATCCCAAGCTTAAATTCGACAAGCATGTTTCTTCCTCTGTTAATCGAGCCTTTGGGGTCCTGGGTTTCATTAAGCGCTGGTCAAAGGAATTTGACGATCCCTACATTACTAAAACTCTCTATATTTCACTTGTGCGTCCTATTCTGGAATATGGATCTTGTATATGGTCACCCAATTACAAGGTCCATCAGGATAGAATAGAATCCGTACAAAAACAATTTCTATTATTTGCCCTTAGGGGTTTTCATTGGAATACTAATATTAGCTTACCCTCTTACCATAGTAGACTTTTGTTAATAAATCTTCCTTTTCTTTCTGATCGTAGAACAATGCTTGGTGTTATTTTTTTACACAAGCTTATAAACGGTGAGATTGATTCTTCGGAATTAATCACCCAACTTAATTTTACAGTTCCGATCAGAAATACAAGGAATTTTCTGCCTCTTTCTCTTAAAGCTTGTAGTGCCAATTTTGCTATTCATAACCCATTTAGAATTTTGTGTACTAATTATAATACGTTTTATCCGTTAATTTGTTGTACTTCCTCTATTCATTCTATTAAAACAGTTGTCTTGTCCCATCTTTCTTTCAATTCGCGAACTTCGTAACCGCGCGTTATGCGGCGCACCCCTCGGTCGGTTGGGTGGGAGGTGGGTTGCAGTTTTGCTTGGGTCCGTGCGTTAACAAGCCCGTGCTTGGTATCGTTGGGCCACTTGAATGTGCTGCTCGTTAGTACTTCTACGTCAAAAAACAGGAGAATTCAGAGCTCTACTTGACTCCGGTTCACATGTCAACGTCATCTCGGAGAGAGTACTAAAAAGATTGAATCTCAAACGGAAAAAATCTGATCTTCAAATCAATGGAATTGGCGGACAAACACAAACATCGGAACAAGAGTGAATTTTATGATTAAATCTCATAATAATAAATTCAACTCAAGGTTAGAAGCAATCGAGTTGCCGCACTTGATATCAGATCAACCAGCACAGCAAATCGACACATCTCGTTGGAAGTTTCCGAGAGCCATCGCCTTGGCGGATCCCACATTTGACAAGCCTGGAAGAATTGACGTACTTCTAGGAGCAGAATACTATTTTGAAATCATTCAAAATAATCATTTAAAAATTGGAAAAGGAATGCCAAGGCTACGGAAAACCAAGCTAGGATGGATCATAGCAGGAAAACTTAAAGAGGCATCGTCAACAATAAGTACATGCTCAGTACTAACTGAAGAAGAGAAGCTAGATCAACAAATAGCTAAATTTTGGGAATTGGACTCGTTCGAAACGAACGAATCTTGCATCTCTCCGTTGGAGAAACAATGCGAAAAACATTTCATGCAGAACATAAAAATTGCATTCGACATTAAACTCATCGTTCGACTCCCATTTTTGGAAAACACTTCAGCCCTGGGGGAGAGTCGTGATCTGGCGACATGGAGATCTTGTGTTTGGAAAAACGACTAACACGAGATCGTGCGACTAAAGCCAGCTATGTTCAATTCATGGAAGAATGCGAAGTCCTGGGCCATATGAAGGAAATGCACACAAAGGAAGTAGCAAAGGCCCGCTATTTCATACCACATCATTGTGTTGTCAAGCCCGACAGTTCCACAACAAAGGCGCGTATGCCTGATGGACGGCGATCTCGGCGGCCACGCGGACGCGTGGTCCGCATAGTGCGAGTGCTGCGGGTGAGGCGCTTAGTGCGCGTAGTGCCCACACCACGACTGCCACCCCAAGACCAACGCGACGACGACGAGCTGGAGTTGTGGGCACGGCCAGGTCACGGTGAGAGTGACTTCGAGATGGACGTCGATGGAGAGGCGCGAGATTCCCGAGCCCTGCGAGCTACCGGAGAGAGAGCTACCGCCGACCCCCGATCGGGATGAATCCGCGGTGCGATTCCCAGGGCCGCGACCACGCGCGGACTCGATCGACTCCATCGAGCAACCACCAGCAGAGGTCGACAACGAGGGCAACAGCATCGAGGGAGGCGGATGGGCCCACGACCATGAGGGACGCGACAGCCTCTATCACCCGTTCTCCGAGACCGAGGAGGAGGAACATGGCGAGTCATCGGGCGATGACGACGACACCATGCCCCCCAGTCCTCGAGACGACGATACCGAGGAAGGGTAACATGGCGAGTCATCAGGCGATGACGACTACACCATGCCCCCCAGTCTTCGAGACGACGAGCCCAGCGAAGGAGGACCGAGGCGCGAGGGCGGAGAGGAGCACGGCGAGTCATCGGGCGATGACGACGACACCATGCCCTCCCCGTCTTGTGCCGAGGAGACCATCGTCCTCTCGACAGATATCGAGGGCGATAGTCAGGACTCCAGTACCGACTCGGACTCAGACGTCGGCGCCAGCTCGACACCAGAGCCACCCATTAACACGGAGGATGAGGACACGGTACCCTATGTGCCACCGGTGCAACCAGACGAGGTCATCGTGATCTCCTCGGATGAGGAGATACAACACCCAGGACCACAGGCCGAACCCCAGGCGGAACCACGACGCGAGCCGCCCACGGTGACCCAGGAGTATGAGAAGACCTACGTCATGGGACAATGGCATCACAGCTACACTGTGGTAGTGAGATCGCAGGAAGACGTGCGGGCGCCGGCCGAGTGGCAGCTGGAAGAGGAGGCGCCGACGATCCGAACCGTGCGACAACCGGTACCGAGACCAGTTACCCGGTGGCCAGAAACGTCACCACCCCCACCGCCAGCATACCCCCGGCCAGAAACTCCACAACCCCCACCGCCGATACACCCCCGACCCCCCTTTCATCGCCAGACATCGTGCCCGGATGGCGGGAAATATCGTCAGCGGAGTGGCCCACGAAGGTCGTCGAGGCCATAGGCGAGCATCAGGTCCACGTTCATCGAACGTCACGGCTAGTGTGGAGCGCGGGACGGCGGGTAATCAAAAACAAATATACATAAACAAAAAAAAAACACAGACCTTTAAAAATAAATAGAAAACCAAATGCAGATCGAGAATTGATCACGGGGAAAACCAGGGAAGGGGACCACTAATACTTACAAAATCCGTCTTCCCCAGCACAAACAACTCTAACGGCGGAGAGCCGATGCACGAGGGCGAAGAGGAGCATGGCGAGTCATCGGGTGATGACGACGACACCATGCTCCCATTCCTCGGGTTGACGAAGCCATCGTCACCCCTTGTTCACGGCCATTCAAGTGCCTTAAATGCGCTGAACCACACCCAACAGCAGACTGCTCAAAGGATCGGAGTACCCCGGCCAGATGTGCCAACTGTAATGGACGGCACATCTCGAGCTATAGGGGCTGCTCGACCTACAAAAGCGAGAAGGCAAAGCTTATTGCTAACCAGCAATTGGCAGATGCCAAAAAGCAACAATCATCAGCAGCAACAACTACTAATGGGCCACAGCCAATACAGCGGGCAGCACCAGCCCAGCAGCGAAATTCAAAAACGCCTAACAATAAGGCGAAGCCAGAACAGAAACAGCTACAGCTACAGCTACAGCAAAAGCCAATACAAATACAAAAGCAAAAACAAGCACCAAAGCCAATACAGCAACCAATACAACAACAACAACAACAAAACCAGCCACAACAAACAAAACACAATACAACACAAAAACAAACAACAGCCAATACTAAAAATAATACACACACAGAACATAGCTCTGACGACCACAATACAAGATTTACCATGGCCATTGAGGCGAATGCTAGTGCCATGCACAGCATGACCCAAAAGATTGATCAAATGATCAATCTTATAATGGCCATGGTAACACACAATAATCAAAACAATAACAATAGCTAGCAATAGTATACAATATACATTAATCAACTACGGCCTATTTGTGCCACATATAAATACAAATTAATAGAATAGTGAAATGCCATCCTCAGACATCAGGGGAGAACGCGGTCACACTGATCAGCTTTTCTAAGTTGATCAGTTGTGGCCGCGGGCCGTTCTATACGCTAAGACAAAAAGCATTGGTGTGGGTGGTGCTCTGATCTATTGTCATGCGCAATAGATTTGGAGCCGGACCCACACCAAGAGAGTCCATTCATTTATGAATGGAAAGCGGAATTTAGAACGGCAGATCCCTTTGCCAAATATTTGGCAAAACTGATGTCTTGGCAAAAGAGGAAACAATTCAGGACAGCACCGTACACTAAGCCTAACATTCCGGCTAGAAAAGGAATGTATCTAGTATTAGGCGGAGGCACCATATTAGCCCAGGCGCATGCATGGACGTGTTTAACACTGAAGTTGTGGGCTATATGGTGCCCACCGCGCTCTTGTAGAAATTTATACATTTATAAATTTCTAGTCACAATAAAATTTACATATAATTAAATACAAAAGTAAATGAATTTATATTCATTTATTTTATGCCGTCAAGTGCACGGCAAGCAAAAGCACAATATACACAATTACAATCTAATTATTATAAATATATATATATAGCTTAGTTTAGCGTATTACAAATACAGGTGCGCCTTTAAGAACACTAAATACATTAAATACTAAGGCACAAATAGGCCGAGCAAGGCATACAAAAACATACAATTATAGACTAATTTCAAATTCACATATATAGATGAGCAGGAGTTGCCTGGCCAATTCTTCTGGGCTCCAGCGATGTTGTAGATGGTGATTCCAGCGGTGGCAGCGCTGGAGGCCAGCGTAAGCAGACTGTCTGCAACATGCGCTGGGCCCATATAGCTGTCACTCATAGTGCATGAAAATATAAAACAAAATACATTAGAGAAATCGGTTCAACTCAGGAGAAGAGATGAATGCAAATACAAAATAAAAAATGCCTAAAACCACACTTACCCCTCCCCCCCACTCCACACATCCCATGTCCAAATGCGGTGGCGTCACCTAGTGGCTCCGTCGGCGACGGCCATTCCGACCGCTTCCCTTGGGTTGCGCTCACTGGCCTGACGGCGGCGATGGATGCGGGGTTCAGTGGACCCCAGCCAGTAACACAGTCCAAGAAGCTGTGGCAGCTGCGACAGCGGCGACGGCGGCGACAACTAAAAATAAAAAAAAAAAAAAGCGACATTAGCAGTGGGCAAAATAAACACACATTTTGCTCACCTGCATACCAGCAGCGACATCAGCAGCGGCAGCGAATCTAGCAGCGGCAGCGAATCCATCTGCGAATCCATCAGTTAACCCAGCAGCGGGCCATCTGCACTTCGATGTGCGGTGCACTGGTGCCGGTGGCAGCGGCAGCAGCAGCGAGACGGAGGAGAGCGGCGGCAGCGACGGCAGCAACTACAATTCAAAAATGAGACATTAGCAGTGGGTAAAATAAATACACATTTTGCTCACCTGCATCCCAGCAATGACATCAGCAGCGGCAGCGAATCCAGCAGCGGCAGCCACTACAAATATAAAAGCAACATCAGCAGCGAGCAAAATAACACACACATTTTGCTCACCTGCACCCAGCAATTGACATCAGCAGCAGCAGCGAATCCAGCAGCGGGCCATCTCCACTTTGATGGCAGCGCGCTAATGCCGGTGGCAGCGCGCTAATGCCGGTGGCAGCGCGCTAATGCCGGTGGCAGCGGCAGTAGCAGCGACTTCAGCAGCGGAGACAGCGGGCCATCGCATAATACGATGGTCAGCGCATTTACGCCGGTGGCAGCGGCAGCATGCAGCGACGATGGAGCGGCACCAGTAGTTCAAGCAGCCATTAAATAAGCTTGCTACGTGGTGCAACGACGATGCCGGTGGCAGCGGCATCAGCAACAACCAGCATAATCCAGACTGAATCTAAAAATACAACAAAAATTAGATTCATGTCTACTAATACCAACGGCAGCGGCAATAGCAGCAGCAACAACAAAACTCATCCAGCTCGTGGCAGCAGCGACAACATGCGCGGCATCAGCAGCGACATCGCAGCGGCGCAATCAGCGTAGCAGCAGCAGGGCATCGCCATTTCACTAAAATATAAATATGTTTAAACACAAGAAGATTTGCAGACTGTCGTCGAGATTAATTATTGTACCCAATTTCCAATTAATCCAATTCGGCGACAGTTTGCAAATCTTTCTTTTACAATAAGTATTCACATTTATTGGCCACTTTGGCCAATGCAAATACATTTGCACACATGCAAACACACACAAACAATGTAACACGACGCGATGGTGATCTGCTCGTGGATCCTCGGGCGATGCAATTACCACTTTTAATTAGCCATTCCGCGCATTTGCGCATATAATTTAATTGCATCGCCTACAAAACAAATTCGAGGTCCACTTGCGAATCATTTTCGCGCGCGGGACAACAAAATTTGCACAGTTGCACATTTTCCAAACACACGCGATCACGGCAAAAGACAATAACATTGATCAGCTGATCAATGTTATTGGTGAGCCAAATACGATTAATCGACATTAACATGCTGTTAATCGTAACATAACAGAGCCAGATGATGATGGCAGCCATCATTGTTTGGCTCTCTCATTTTTTCCATTACGAATCTGTAGTACATAAGATTCAAATTTTAGCCAAGTTCTCGACCACCTTGCCCGTCCCCAAATCAAGAGCAACAACAAGACAGAAAGACGCACAGCGGCAGAAATGCCTGCTTTTAATGGTGCGTGTATCTACTTTTTGTTGTTCTTGCTAGATATAATTAATTGTATAATGAAAATATTTGTATAATATAATTTATTAATAATTAATTATTTAGCCAGTAAGTTTAATATAAGTTCTTGGTGGTCGAGAACAAAATAGTGTGATGATGGGCTAATGCCAAAAATGTCTGATTACTAAGTTGCGTATGTATTTTAAAATGTAAACCGCAATGGACAAGGACAGTAAACTTTTTGTAAGACCTGCGGACAGTAGACGATGCCCCTCCTCCCCCTCTGCTAGAGCTACCCAGTGTTTCTCTCTTGAAACTGTCCGCCAATCGTTTGGCTCGGCTTTCGTCGTGCTTGCCGACCGCCGTCTCTCGCCACTCACGCTCTCGAAGAAGAAAGCGCCGCTCTGGCTCTCTGATGGTGGTCGATCTCGTATCGCCCACCATCACTGGCTAATAGCGCGCTTTCTCTGTCTCTCCCTCGGTCCCTGTGCTCTCACTCACTATCACTCTATCACTCGAATACACTCACTATCACTCGAATTCACAATCACACAAACAAATGCCTTATGGCTGCCAATACAATAACAATGGCCAGGGCGTATACACTATATACATCCAATATAGCTGTATGCGCCTTGGCCGTTTGCGAGAGCTGTGCGCCTTTGCCCAGTGGCAGGAGGACACAACTTCTCTGGCACTGACGGCGAATGGTTGCCAGCTCTCGCGGCAATCAAACAATCAAACAAAAAGTGAAAGTGGAAAAAATAAAAAGACTTGCGGAAAGTAACAATTATACAATTGTGCTTTCCCTGCAATCAATAATCAATAATAAAAACAATAATAGTGACTAATAGTGACTAAACAGTGAAGAGTGAGAGTGAGCCACAGCCGAGGGGATACAGGCATCATCTTCTTCGAGTGGACAGAGACGGGACACTGCGCGTCGGCGGCATACCGGACCTGAGACACGAGCCAACTGGCGTTTGACCACTGGTGGCCACTCTGGCGGAACGAGGAGGCACCGTGTCCGCGGGTGTTCCAGAACACACCCGGCCCAGCCTCTAAGTAGTAAGTCAACACTGTAAAACTTTTGTTACCCCATACCCCCCACAAATCAAATAAAGAGGCGGGTGCGGCAGGCAGACTGCGACTGCGACCTGCACGACGCCACAGCAGCCACCATCACCCAACAAATCCATAAATCTGTGTATATCACACAAAGCGTGCAAGCAGTGCAATAGCTACTACTCTCCCGGAGCAAGCAGTGGCTGCCAGCACAGCTATAGCAGCAGCCAGCACTAATACAAACACTACAGCCAATACAAAAATGCATAAAACAAACACGCACAGCAGCTTAAACAGCCTGAATAGCGAAGGCCGTACAATTGATATTACAGATGTAATGTTAAGAGGCGGCCACGCAAACAGCACAACAATTAATGCCATCACTAATCGTCCAAGCTCAGCAAGTGCAATGCTCATTACGACTGACTCTCTTGATGAACTGCTGGCGCGGTACCCAGCTGAAGAGCAACTTCAGCTGCAAGTACTACTCCAGCGTAGTAGTCAAGAGAGTCGGCGGCGTGAGCACGTTGTACGGGCCCAAGTCCACACAGCTGCGGCGACCAACACCAGTGGCAGTGTTGTTGGGAATGCCGATGCTGATATGGATGTTGGTGCCCCTCCATCACCTGGCTGCATCGTGAGCTCAGATGGTAGCGATATATACGCAGGCATCTTCGACCCAAACACAAATAACCTGAGCCGGAAGAGAAAGGTGGCTAGGTCGCCATCTCCACCCGAGCCCAAATCCAGTAAAAAAACCAGTAGGGATGAGGCTGAAAATGCCTCATGCCCAGCCAATACAAATAAGCCAAAACGTGGCTTTAAAATATACGGGAAAAGCAGGGCAGCTGGTGGCAGACGCCGGATCAAAACCAGCCATTACTTTGACAATCGTTACTACCAGAATGACCACTTTGATTTATTCGATCAGAGTGGTAGTACTGGTATTGATGATGATGATTCGGTGGACACCACCACTGACCCCGCTTCCCCTTCCCCGCCAACAGCTTACTTGCCGACTGTGCCCAATGTTAACCAGGCACAGGAGCTAATAAATAACCAATATGCGCTTCACAAGCAAATTATTGATAACCAGAAGAGGTTCGCATCCATGAGTGCCAAGGTGCCGAGTATATTCTTGACAAATGTCAGGAATATACAAGGCATCGTGGATGAACTCGGCAAAGGATTAAGCAAACAGCAATTCTCAATTAAATGTCCAGCAAATGGCGACAAAGTGAGGCTCAACTTCACTGATAGTGAGACTTACTATGTTGCCAGGGACATTCTTTCACAGGCTAGCATTCACATGCACACACATCAGCCTATTTAGGAGCGCGGCTACAGGGTGAGAGTCAGGCACCTCCACCACTCGACCGCTCCTCAGTGGATTCGCGCCGAGCTGGCCAAACTTGGCCACACGATGCGCTACCTGGCAAAACACAGGTTCTCTGGCAGGCCATTAAATGCCTTTGAACTCGAGTTGGAAAGTAATGTGCTCACAAATAATAGAATTCTGGAAATTAACACGTTGGGCAACCAGCATAATTTGATCTTCGAAAAGTTGTCCAGACGCACTAAGCCGGTGCAGTGCCACCGGTGCCAGGCGTTTGGACATTCTAAAATCTATTGCTCATTACTATTTAATTGCCTTAAATGTGCTGAAGAACACCCGACAGCAGACTGGCGAAGCTTATTGCTAATCAGCAATCGGCTGACGCCAACAAGCAACAGCCAACAACAACAACAACATCTAATTGGCACAAGCAATAGCACGGGCAACTGCAGTCCAACAGGCGAATTCAAAAAAGCTTAATAAAAAGCCACAACAGCAACAGCCAAAGCCAATACAAAATCAAAAGCAAAAACAAATGCTGCAGCCATTACAGCAACCAATTCAATAGCAACAAAACCAGCCACAACAAACACAAAATCAGCAACAACAAACAACAGCCAATACACAAAATAATACACACAAAGAACATAGTTCAGACGAGCACAATGAAAGATTTACCATGGCCATTGAGGCGAATGCAACTGCTATGCATAGCATGTCGCAAAAGATTGATCAAATGATCAATATATATTAATCCACTCCGGCCTATTTGTGCCAGAATAATTATATGCAAATTAATAAAATAGTAAATACCATCCTCAGACATCAGGGAAAAACGCGGTCACACTGATCAGCTTAGAAAAGCTGATCAGTTGTGGCCGCGGGCCGTTGTGCTGTGGTGCTCTGATCTATTGTCATGCGCAATAGATTTGGAGCCGGACCCACACCAAGAGAGTCCATTCATTATATGAATGGAAAGCGGAAATTAGAACGGCAAATCCCTTTGCCAAATATTGGCAAACTGATGTTTTTGGCAAATGAGGATGAACAATAAAGATTAGCACCATACATTAAGCCTAACATCCCGGCTATGACCGGCACCATATTAGCCCAACGCATGCATGGAAGTGTCTAACACTGAAGTTGTGGGCTATATGGTGCCCACCGCGCTCTTGTAGAAATTATATAGACAATTAAAATTTTCATTAAACCAAATACAAAATAAATAAATTAATATCTATTTATTTTATGCCGACAGAGTGCACGGCCAGCAAAAGCGTAGTATACAATTAGCAACTTAATTAATACAATTATAAATAGCTTAGGTTAGTTATTATCAATACAGGTGCGCCTACTAGAAAGTCTAACCAATACAAATATAACTCTTAAAGCACAGATAGGCCGGTCAACGCAAATTTAAAAAATAAATCAGCTATAATAGCATGATAGCTCTAATTCATTAACAATAGAATCAAATACAATGAACATAGAAACAATGAATATTTTCTTAGCCACTAGGGCAGAAGGCCGTAAAAATTTCAAAACATAAATTATAGGCTAACTCCTTAAACATATATATCGATGAGCAGGGGTTGGTTGGCCAATCTTCCTGGTTCCAGAGACGTTGTAGACGGCTGGACTTCAGCGTAAGCAAAAACTGTCTGCAACATGCGCTGGTCCCATATAGCTGGCACTCGTAGTGCACCAGCAAGGTTTCATCAGACATGAAATAAATAGAAAATAAAATACATTAGTAAATTCAGTTCAAATGAACAAGCAAATGCAAATAAAAATAAAAAAACAAAATCCTACTCCAAAAAATCACACTTACCCCTCCCTCCCACTCCACACATCCCATGTCCAGAATTGGCGCACATATGCGGCGGCGTCACTAGGTGGCTCCGTTGGCGACGGCCACTCCGACCGTTTCCCATGCGTTGCGCTCATTGGTCTTGAGGCGTCTCCTGATGGAGGCGATGGATGCGGTGACCTGTGGACCTATTCACCAGTTTCAACGAGAAAACAAAACAAATGTCAGGACAAAAGCAAACAGATGAACCCCACTACCATCACGGCGACGACGCAAACTACGACTGGTAATTGCGACAGCAATTTGCCATGCAGCGAAAACAGTGCGACGAAACTGTGGCGACCACGACAGCGGCGACGGCGGCGACGTCAACAGCGGCAGCGACGGCAGCAACTACAAAGAAAACAGCGACATCAACAGTGGGCAAAATAACAAACACACATTTTGCTCACCTGCATCCAGCAACGACATCAGCAGCGGCAGCGAATCTAGCAGCGAAGGCAGCCAGCGGGCTGTCACATAATACGCCGGTGGCAGCGGCATTAGCAGATGGCAGCGAAACCATATTTGGAATTAAAAATCCAAATATCGACGGCAGCGGCAGCGGCAGCGACGACGAAGGACAACAGCAAACCACCGCCCACTACGATGGGCAGCGACTACGCCGGTGGCAGCGGTATCAGCTGCAACTAGCAACTTGAATCTAAAAAAATACAAAACAATTAGATTCGCGAATACAAATATCAACGGCAGCGGCAGTAGCAGCAACAACAACAAAACCACATACGCGGCATTCAGCAGCGACAACAGCGTGGCACCAGCAGCGGCAGCGACATCGCAGCGGAGTCATCAACGCAGCAGCAGCAGCAGGGCCTCGCCATATACACTAAATACACATACATGTAAACACTAGAAGATTTGCAAATTGCCGCCGCGATTAATTATTGTACCCATTTTAAAAACAATAATTAATTCCAATCGGCGACAGTTTCCAAATCTTTCTTTTACACTAAGCGTTCACAATTATTTGGTCACTTTGGCCAATATAAATTCGTAAGCACACACAAACAAAACAAAGAGTCCCGACGCAATAGGATCTGCGCGTGGATCCTCGGGCGATGCAATTACCATTTTAATTAGCCAATCCGCGCATTTGCGCAAATAAAAAACGAGGTCCACTTGCGATTATTAACGCGATCGAGCCAATACAATTTGCAAACTTGCAAATTTCTAAACACACGCGCGAGTACCATTTTTAACTCGATTTTTTTATTAGGGGTTAGAGTAAGGTGGAGGATCACTCGCGCACTTGTGTGTGCGTACGTGATTGTGTTTTTTTTAAGGAGGAGATTGTGAGCAAGGTATGTAACCTGCAACCTGTATGCTAGAATATAGTGGAAGATCGGTTACCAGCTACCGCACAAGTGTGTAGGTACATGTTTTTGATTTTTTGAGGGTGAGTTCATTGATCAGTGTAAAAGTGTTTTTGGTTTTCTTTTCACACCTTCGTTGTCATTGGTTATAACTCGTAGGACACCTCCCACCTAATGTTTTCCCACATCATAATTATAGTATTATCGTCGTAAATTGATGTTGAGTAGGTACTTCGCACGTACGTTTGACACGTGCTGCTACCTTTTGTGTGTGTGTGTTTTCGGCTCTCACCCTTTTTTACAGTGCATTCTGTTTGAGTGACCCTCCTTATAATCATTTCATACAGACTTCATACCTAAGATTTTAGATTCTTATTTCTAAAACCTTAGTAGTTTTCGGACACTTGAATCGACAACTCTTTCGTTTTGTTAACAAAACGTTTACCAAAAATAAAAGTTTCTTATTGTGCTAACAAAGTGAAAAACCAAAAACTGAAATTAAATAAATTTTGTTTTACCAAAGTGGTAAAAAATTAAAAACATCGTGTTTGTGCGACCACAGTAAAAAACAATAATAAGTGTTCGTTTTGTGTTAATAAAGTGCTTCACAAAAAAAAATAAATATTAAAAATGGCCGCTAAGAAGATCAACTCCCCCAACTCCTTCAAGGGCATCCAATATATTGCCCGGAGTAACTCGGCTCAAGGTCAGAGCCGCCCTAATTATTTTAATCATTCAACCTATATGGTTAATGACAATGGATTAAATAATATCATCGAAAACACTGACTCCACCATCACCAACGACATCGTCACCCCCACCAACATCGCCATCACCAACGACAACATCACCCCCGCCACCTTCACCGACTTCGCCATCAATCCCGTCACCATCAGCAACTACAATATCACCCCCACCACCTTCACCAACTCCAGCAACATCTTTATTAACAACATCACCCCCACCACCATCAGCATCAACAACACCAACTTCGCCATCACCCCCAACACCTTCACCAACATCATCAACTCATCAAGACCACCATCATCGAGTCAGCCAAAACTCTGTACCGCATGCAATGAGCAAATAACATCATCAAAGTGGAGCGCCCATCTCCGATCAAATATGCATAAGATGCGAGTGTTTACGCCTGTGAATACCCAGGTTAAAATGATTTCGAGTGGGTTTAAAAACCGAATTAGCACATTTTCTTATGAGAATAAGAATAAAAACATTGTGGAGCCGGAAGATTTCCTGAGTGAGGCGGCGGCTCAAGAAATCCTCCCACTCATAAGGAATGTGCTAATTACGCATACCGCTTGCAAAATGAATTTGGAACTCTTTGCGGAGTATATCAAATTCAGTGATGATGAAATGCTGATGTCAGTAAAATCTCATCAATCCAATATGTGTGTTATTACAGCATCGAGTGATCTAGAAGAGATCATTAAAACTCATGCAACAATAATTAGCGGGAAAATGGATGAATTCCAGGAGAAGGACAGCGGCTGGACGTTAACTAAAATAATGAGGCTGGAGATAAATATTAATAAATATACCCCCCTCAAAGTTTCAAGTTATATTGAAACACCAAAAGGGCTGAGAAACAAAAAAGCTATTATAAATGTGATAAACAATGATGCATTTTGTTTTAAATGGGCGATAATCTCAGCCCTCAAAGCGCCAGCAAATAATAAGTCTGCCAGATGTTCGGCATATAAAGTTGATGCCATTGAGAGTCCATCAATAAAAATCGATGCAACACTCACGCTCAACTTTTCAAATATGAGCTTCCCTTTACCTTTGGACCAGATCAAAATTTTTGAAGCTCAAAACCAAAACATTAGTATCAATGTTTTTGGTTTTGATGAGCAGACGGGCGCTGTCAACGGCCCATTATATGCGACAATGCTGGAAAAGGAAATCCACATTAGTCTGATGTTGCTGGAGGGTGAAGACCGTGCACATTTTGTATGGATCAAAAATTTATCAAGGTAATATTTTTTATTAATTTTTCATATTCATTTATTTTTCAAATATATTTACATATATTTTTTTCATATACTTTCAGGCTTGTAAGACGTCAAATTACGTCCCACCATGGACAAGTCTATTTCTGTAGGACGTGTCTTAATTACTCCCATAGTGAGAAGATGCATCTTGAGCATCGTCAACAGTGTGGAAAGGTGGTTTCTACGCTCCCATCACAGGAAAAGGCAAGTCTTAGTTTTAAAAATTATAGTCGTAGTTTAGATGTACCATTTGTAGTGTATGCCGACTTTGAATGCATACTCACCCCCCTCAATGCCCAACTTAGTGAGAATGTTGTAGCAACTTCTCAACACATTCCCATAGCCTATTCATATTATATAAAGTGTGCATTTAACCCAGCTCTAGACAAGTTTGTTTTAGAGACTGGGGAGGATGCAGGTGTAAAATTCGTCAAGTCTCTTATCAGAGATGTGGGCGAAATTTACACCAATTATTTGTCTGTTATAAAACCTATAGGCATGAGTGTCGATGAAGAGTATAGTTTTAGAAACGCTCTCATTTGTCACATTTGTCAAAAGTCCTTAGGCAATGATCGTGTTAGAGATCATTGTCATTTAACCGGGTCGTACAGGGGGGCAGCACATAATGTCTGCAACATCAATTTTCAACTTGCACCTTTTGTCCCAGTATTTTTCCACAATTTTTCCAAGTATGATTCCCATTTATTTGTTAGGGAATTAAACAAAGTTGAAGGTGACATTAAAGTACTTCCCCTTAATAAGGAGTTGTACATATCACTTTCAAAATATATCCACATTGCATCCCATGATAAAACCCTTGAGATTAGATTCTTAGATACATTCCGTTTTATGGCAACAAGTCTAGATGCACTTAGTAGCAATCTAGATACAGAAAATTTCATTAATGTAAAAAAATTTTTCCCATTAGATAACGAGTTTGAGCTTATACGTAGAAAGGGGGTCTTTCCATATGAGTATATGAACTCAGAGAGCAGATTATAGAGTCTGCTCTTCCCCCTAGAGATAATTTCTTGAATAGCTTAACAAATAAAGAATGCTCACTCGAAGATTACACTCACGCCCAAAGTGTTTGGTCAGTTTTCAAATGTCAAAGTCTCAAAGATTACATGGAGTTGTATCTTAAGACTGATGTTCTACTACTTTCAGATGTTTTTCAAAATTTTCGAGCTATTTGCAAGAAAATTTATTCATTAGATCCCGCCCATTATTACACAACACCTGGTCTTTCATGCGATGCAATGCTAAAGACAACAAAAATAGAACTGGATTTACTTACAGATATTAATATGTATAGATTTATTCAAATGGGCATTCGTGGTGGCTTAGTTCAGTGCTGCAAGCGGTACTCAAAAGCCAACCATCTATATATGGATAATTATAATAGCAATCAGAAATCAGAATTTTTAATGTATTTAGATGCAAATAATTTATATGGTTGGGCTATGTCCCAACATCTCCCATATTCGGGTTTTAGATGGATGAATGAAGATGAAATAAATTCATTCGATATTTCATCAATCACTGATAATTCAGACTGGATACATTCTCGAGGTAGATCTTTTGTATCCAGACTCTCTCCATGATTATCATAATGATTTACCATTTTGTCCATCAAACCAAAAGCCTACTCCAGAGGCGAAAGTTCAAAAGCTTGTTGCGGATCTAAGGGCAAAAACAAAGTATCCCATCCATTACAGAAATCTACAGCAATGTTTGAGAAATGGTCTTGAATTAACAAAAATTCATAAGATTTTGGAATTTAAAGTCTCCCTGGCTTAGAAAGTATATAGACTTAAATACATTGCACAGAACTTCGGCAAAAAATAATTTTGAAAAAGACTTTTTCAAATTATTAAATAATGCAGTCTATGGAAAGACGATGGAAAACGTTGAAAAACGTAAAGACATCAAGTTGGTAACATCGTGGGAAACCACAAACCGCAATAGGATGGGTGCTCGTGCCCTTATTGCAAAGGCCAGTTTTCATAGCTCTGCACAATTTTCCGAAGATATGTATGCGATTCAAATGAATCGCCTACATAATGTATATGATAAGCCAATGTATTTGGGTTTTGTTGTTTTGGAATTATCAAAATGGCAAATGTATGATTTTCATTACGAATATATGAAGCCGAAATTTCAAAAGAAAGTTTCATTGAATTATATGGATACCGATTCGTTCATATATTCCATTGACACAGATGATTTCTTTACACATATTACTGAAGATGTTGAAATGAGATTTAATACTTTTGAGTATCCAAAAGAGTTAGCACAAAAATATGAGATTAAGAGGAGCAATAAGAATGTGTTAGGTATGATGAAGGATGAAAACTGTGGAAAACGAATGTTAGAGTTTGTAGGGCTTAGGGCAAAAATGTTCTCATTGTCTCTTGAGGGGGGTGGGTGCATTAAAAAATCCAAAGGTGTAAAAAAGTCGGCAATAGATAAGTTAACCATAAATAACTATACAGGAATGTCTTTTCTCAAAATAAGACATTTTCTGACAATATGTTGATATTTAGATCAAAGATACACAATTTGTATACGCATAAGGTTAGAAAAACAACTTTAAGTTGTAAAGACGATAAAAGAAAAATAAGAGAAGATGGTATTCATTCTTATGCCTGGGGGCATTATAGAATTAATTCTTAGTACTATGTAAAATAAATAGTAATATTAATTATTTAAATAAATAAATAATCAAATAGTAGTAAGTAGAATTAAGAACAAAAAATAAGTAAATAGTAATATTTAATATTTAAATAAACAAATATATTGAAAACACAAGAAATAAAATGTGATTTCCGGCAGCGCACGGTCTCGGAAGATGCAGCACTGGTCCTAGCAGGAATGGTGTCAGTTGACCTGCTAGCGAACGAGATGAAGGAGATCCGCACTAGAAGGATAGTTGCGCCGGACGCTATGGATACCATTCGAAGCTCAGCAAAAGCAGCGACGATAGACACCTGGCAGAATAGATGGAGCGCGGCGAGGAAAGGAAGGTGGACACACCGACTAATTCCCAACCTAGAAGAATGGATCAGGTAAGTTGGATTACCATGTGACACAGTTTATTTCTGGGCACGTCGGATACAGGAGCTACCTGCACAGGTTCAGGCACGAGGGCACAACGCTGTGCCCGACATGCCCGGCCGCCATCGAGGATCGGGAACATGAGCTCTACTATTGATCGGGATACAGGGGAGTGACTACCTCAGTGCCCCCACCGGAGAGCTTGGTAGAGCACATGATGGAGTCTCCGTCACACTGGAGAGATGTCCGCCAGCTCATCATAAGCATACAGAAGGATCTGAGATTATGCGAAACTGAGCGGCGAGTGACGGGGAGTGCCTAGTTAGTCAACCCACCCCATGAAGTAATACTTTGCGGTGATACCGCCGGGTGTGGGCGTGTGTGTGTGTGGGGGTGAGTTTAGTACGCATGCATTGATGTTGTCTTTGAATCGTGCATGCAGGTGGCCCGGGCCCCTGTATAATTTTTCTCACGTGCGAAGTGGTCGTGATACATTTTGGTCTTTTGCTTGGTCAGGCGTTGCACCTCTGCGATATAGTGCACAGCTTGCAGACTGCAGATGATAGTGCAAGTTGAATAAAACAATTTAAATATATATATATATATATAAAGATCGGTGTTGTTAATTATCGCAAACGCAATAAAATAAAATTTGTTGCACGAATTACCAGCTCTACTGAGTTTTAGCCTAGCTAAAATAAACCCGAACAAAATGTTCGGTACAGCTCGAAGGCAATAACATGTAGTTCAACGTTAAATTCAACCACCACGTAAGTGGAATGGAAGAGCAATTCAGTGGCTCTGCCTGCACTGTGTTTGCTGCATCTAGCATGCCAATAGACTTGTGCTTAAACCGTTTGAGAATCGTAAGATAAATTTACATCAAAGCAAATGCCCTGAAGTAGGCAACACAAATGCGTCGATACACATACCAGAAATCATTTTAATCTTTCTTATTTCTAAATATATGTATAATTTGTGTATTATTCAAATTTAAATTAAATTACATTTTTTAAGCTTTTGTATTGTTAAAAATCAACCATGTTCTGTTGTCAGCAGCTGTTTACAGCTGTGCTAGTGAGAAGTTTCTGCTTCTTAGCTGTGGTTTCCGCCTTTTCTATTCGAAGTCTAGGACGAATAAGACGCGTCAGATTTTTAAATACAACATATAATTTGGCACGAGTGAAAAATCAACACCACATTCTTTGAAGCTATCCACGGCTTAAAGTGGATTGGATTGAAATAATTGATCGACGCTGCAAAGAGAAAAAAATGTTTTTTTTCATTTAAAAATTAAATTCATTTAAGTAATTAATTCATTTCCCAACAGGGCTTATAGGGACTCTATAAATAAAATTCACGTAGTGTGCCGAGATAGGTGAACAAAAACCCCGCCTACATTCCCGAACAAAGCTAGTTCGTTGTCGGGTCCGGCGAGTGGAGCATATCCGCAAGCCTTGCCAAATTTCGTTAGCATTTTTGTATTATTTTGTCAAAAATGTGTTCGAGTACAAACAACTGCCATTACCACTATTAGTAATGCTACCACCATTACTATGTTCACTCCTCAAAATTGAACAAAACAATACTACTACCCTGTCACACACTTCGTGCGAGAAGTTTAGTAAGCTTGTGATTCAGCTAGAATATTATATTATCTTAACTGTTTATGTGAGATATGTTAAGCTGGGCCTCATCAGCTGGCTTAACATAACCTACGATCCACATCCTCTCTCTTTGCAATGCAATCCGCTCTCAGTGCACTCAGCGCTGTTAGCAACCCTCCAGACAGCGCACTCAGCGCTGTAATTAGTAACATTAATGTAACCAAGTGATCAAGTTTTACG
>JAWNLA010000008.1:0-24764 GCA_035041605.1 Drosophila atroscutellata
AATTCGCGAACTTCGTAACCGCGCGTTATGCGGCGCACCCCTCGGTCGGTTGGGTGGGAGGTGGGTTGCAGTTTTGCTTGGGTCCGTGCGTTAACAAGCCCGTGCTTGGTATCGTTGGGCCACTTGAATGTGCTGCTCGTTAGTACTTCTACGTCCAAATAAAAAAAAAAATAAAAATAAAAAATTTGATTATGTGTATGCTGAGGCGTTTCTTGTGCACTGCTGTTGCGGTCGCAGTGTGCGTGGACATGAGAGATCTGCGTGATCTGGATATGTCACTATATATATAAATATGGATGTTCAAAGGTGGGACAACCGAATCTCGGGTGTGTGAAAGTGAAAACGAAAAAAAAAAAAAAAAACAAAATAACAAAGAGTCGACTGCCTACCAAAGCAAATGTGCGTCCACGAGGGAAGACCTTTCACCGCGGGGAATCATGTAAGTTTCTACTCTGATTTGTTGATCCGGTACACTACCATATAGGCTTTGTACTAAAAGATTCGGATTCATTGTTGGATACGCACATGTGTGTATATATATTGTTAGTTCCGTCATTGGAGAAGTTAACTTCTTTTGCTAAATTGTAATATTAATTTTCTAACTATATTCGCACTTGCCCTTTTAGTTTAAATTGGTTGTAAGCTAAGTGGAGATTAAAAGAAGAAAAATAGATGATAAGATAATACAATAACCCATTCAGAATAAGTATGCAATGAAATCAGGAAAAAGTATGCTATGACATTTACAAAACAATTTAATAAAAGTATGCTATAAAATTTGGAAAAGAAAAAAATATATAAGTAGGCAATAATTATTTTTGTATAAAGAAAGTATGCCATAAGATTTTTTTTGTAAAATGAAGTATACAATAGAACTTGTAAACGAAAAAAGACAATGAATTAGGTAAAAATTTTTTTTTTTGTATAAAGGAAGTATATCACAAGACTTTTTGTAATCCAATTTTTTTCTTTTTTTTTGTTCAATTATTCTTATAAATTAGATTAATTTTTTTTTGTTAAAAATTTTTTTTTATTGTGTAATGGGCAATTGGTAACTTCCAGCCCTTTAAATCTCCTGGACTGGACGGAATATTGCCAGCTTTCAGGTACGAGAACTACTCCTCTCCCCTGTCAGGAAGGTACTCATCAGTAGCCTAGCCCTTGGATATATACCGAGATCATGGCGTAGAGCTAGGGTAGTCTTCATCCCCAAGGCAGGGAAGAAAGGCATCACCAACCCGAAGTCCTTCAGACCCATCAGCTTGACATCGTTTTTATTGAAAACATTGGAAAAGCTGGTGGACCATAAAATTAGAAGCACTCTGCTAAGGCAAAGTCCGCTGCATCCAACGCAGCATGCATATAGAGCAGGCAGGTCCACGGATACTGCGCTCTACCAACTGCGACGCACCTTAAATGAGGCAATGGAAAATGGGAAGTAGCATTGTGCGCCTATCTAGACATAGATGGCGCCTTTGACAACACATCACATGAGGCGTTTAGGGCTGCCCTCTACAGGAGGGGCCTGGACTCCATCACCAGCAGGTGGATACTTGCCTTGCTGGGGTCCAGACAAGCCACGACATCAACGCATGATGTCACTGTAACAGTCTTAACAACTAAATTCTGCCCCCAAGGGGGAGTACTGTCTCCGCTGCTCTAGAGTCTGTTGGTGGACGAACTACTTAACAGACTTACCACCAGAGGCATCCAATGTCAGGGTTATGCTGATGACATTGTCATCATGGCGCGAGGCAGATTCGAAGAAACACTCTGTGATATAGTCCAGTTAGGGTTACAAATAACGAGCGATTGGCGTGTGGAGGCTGGACTCAGCCTAAACCCCACTAAAACAATCATCGTCCCCTTCACTAGACGATATAAACTGCAGAGGATGAGACAAATAAGGCTATCAGGTAGCCTAGTAGAAATAAGTAAAGAGTCACATTTGACAGTAAATTAAACTTTGGTACCCATGTTGAAAATGCGATATCAAGGTGCTCTAGGGCGCTTTACACATGTCGCTGCATAGCCGGCAAATCATGGGGTGCATCACCAAAGATAATAAGATGGCTATACCTAATG
This sequence comes from Drosophila atroscutellata, assembly GCA_035041605.1. NCBI lineage: Eukaryota > Metazoa > Arthropoda > Insecta > Diptera > Drosophilidae > Drosophila > Drosophila atroscutellata. The sequence continues at coordinate 2,086 of JAWNLA010000008.1, forward strand.
GTAGTAAGGCCCATGTTAACCTACGGAGTAGTAGGATGGGGGGATAGGGTGCGGCTAACAACCGTGCAAAGACAGTTATTAAAACTGCGAAGAGTGGCCTGCATATGTATGACAGGGGCAATGCGCACCTGCTCTACGACGGCCTTGGAAGCCTTAATGGAGCTAACATCACTCCACCAGACCATAAGGCTCCAACAGAAAGCAACGCTTCTAAGGATGTTGATGATGTACTTCCCCTTCCCGAGTATTTATTCGAGCGAAATTTCAAGGCTCATATGAGCAGCAAAATTGATTGGACGACGCTGAACGAAGTCCACCGTATGAAACCGCACACCATAAAATTGTACACCGATCACTCACCACACAGGGAACAGGCCTTGGAGTGGTGGGTCCTCGGGTATCATACCATGAGTCCCTCGGAGAGCACACCAGCATATTTCAAGCAGAGGTGTGTGCGATAGGGAGATGTGCGGAGTTTAACCTAAAACGACACTATCGGAATGCGGATATATCCATCCTCTCCGATAGTCAAGCAGCAATAAATGCTCTAAATAGGACGAAAATAACATCCCAAATAGTTCACGAAGTAAGATCCAAGCTTGACCAACTCGGAAAACATAATAGGCTCATCCTAAGATGGGTTCCGGGTCATAGGGACATAGCGGGGAACGAAGAGGCTGATAAGCAAGCAAGAATGGGGGCAGAGAGACTCATGATAGGCCCTGAACCGTATTATGGCGTTGGAAGACACACAATACCGCTACAAATCAGGGATGAAGAAAGACTGATGCGGGAACGGAGCTGGGCAGATACACCAGGACTCCGACAAGCCAGAAGTCTCCTAGGTGGCTATAATCAAAAGCGATTTAAGCAAATGATATCCATGGAAAAAAATAGACTCAGAATACTCACAGGTCTATTGACAGGACATTGTAGACTGAGAAGTCACCTTACCAAGTTAGGTATTTACAGCAGCAACATATGCAGGTTTTGCGGATACGAGGAGGAATCCTCGACGCACATCCTAACAGAATCCGTCGCCTTAACCAGGAAAAGATGCAACATCCTAGGGCAGCATATCATGAGGCCAAGGGACATAGGAACCCTCAACCCAACAAAGATTCTAGCATTCGTGCAGGAGTTGGGATTGATGGAAGAGCTGTAGGCTCAGTAAGTTCTCCCCAACTATAATAATAATATCATACTAAAATTGACAGTACTGAGTATAAATTAAATATAACTAATATTATATGGAAAGTACTACATATTACTCTCCTCGATGAGAAGAAATTACTTATGTTAAACATAACAAAAAATGGAGGCTCCCTACCGCTAGCATTCCGCAGTTGGGATTGTTATCTCAATCCAACACTAGCAGACGGTACTCATCACCTATGGAATGTTAAGCTTGCTGCCAATAGAGAACGACCTCGTTTTGCTATAATAACCTTTGTACTAGATAATAAATTGATTCAAAATCATTTGCGAAACTTGAAAGTGAACTTGAACTCTGAGACGCATCCCTATGATAATATGAATATAAATTTTAATCGTGATCGATTTGCAAGTTTGTATGATATGTATGCAAATTTTCAAGCAAGTTACTAAAAGAAGCAGACTGAACCATTGTTATCACCTAAGGAATTCAAAGAAAAAACACCAGTTGTTGTTATAGATCTAACACACCACAATGAGACTGTAAAAACTGGCCCGATTGATATAAGAGGTTCCATTGAGTTGGGTAGTGCCAGTGTTAGAAACACTAAAGTATATTGTCTACTAATGCACGATCGGTTAGTCGAGTATTCACCATTAACGGGATTGGTTAGTTGTCGACATCCAAGGATTTTATGGAAATAACAACTATTTTATTATAAAAGAAATTGCAGTAGTTTTTAAGAATGGTTATTACCAAGACGTTCATTATCTTATAAAACCACCATATGATTTTCTCAGATAAACTAAGAAGGCGCATAAAACGGCAATATGGTTAACTAGAAATCAACACAATCTCTGTTGGAATGAGGGAAATGAAAGCTTTTTAAAAGTCAGAAATTATCTTCGTGAGCTTGTTAATAACATGAGTGTAATCACGAAGGGAGATACAAAGAAAAAGTTTCTTGAAAAGTTTCTAAGGACGTGTGTAATGAACATTGAAGAATATGGATGTCCACGATTAGGTGAGCTGAAATTTAATGTTTTCTCCTATTGTGGGTCCCATCAAAGTAAAGGTGTATGTGACTTAAGAAACGCTCGAGTTGTATTAGATTTTATTATAAACTTTAATCTAAGTGTGATGTAGATCCAATGGTAAAAATTAATAAAGGAAAACTCCAAATTTATAAATGAACATGTTTATTATTATTTAGGAACATGATGGTGTAAACAGAATTTAATTTCCATATATTTTAAAATTAGAACTTTCTAAGATTATAAAGAGTTTAAATAAATTGTTCAGAGCACATTGGTTTGATATTTTCCTACGTATGTGTTCTGCAATTTGTAGTTAAATATTTGGTTAAAAACTGTTTCTTAGCTCTACCTCGTACTGTAGCGAAACTATTTAATGGACTTAATATATCGCCAAGGCTTAAATAAGAAATGTCTTCTTCACTCCAATCTAATGCATCAACATACTGTTTAGTTATTTTTAGGGGTTTTCTAGTTATTTCATCCTGCTCTTTTATGTCATAGGGAGGCTTGAAGTGGTAGAAATTCGGTATGATTGATCCGGCTAGCATGAAGGCCAATTATTTTATTAAAATCTGTCTCTCATTTCCAAATATATATACTGGAAGTCCAGAAGAATGCACGAGCTTCTGTCTATCTTAATCATTTCGTGTTCAATGTGTAAAATGTAGTGTGAAACATAGTCTAGACTCTCCACCTTAAATAGCGTTGACAATTCAATTTCAAGTTAGTTTGAGCCAACTTTTCAATCAATATGGACACATTTCAGCTTACAAAATCTAGAAATTCGAGAAAAGAACAAGATCATGAATTATTTTTTGGATTTGAGTATTTTCGCGCAATTTCATTGGATTTGGAAAGGAAGAATGGCTTCAATCATTAACATTTAAGGAATATATCCAGTTAAGGCTTGAGCAGTTTGAGTACTTGATGCCTGAAACATTAATGGATAATCCCAAGATTGAAAGCATAAAGTGTAATTTTAAAATTAGAAAATCAGATAAGCAATACATATTAATTTTAAATCAATATGGTAATAAAATTGAATTTGATAGTGAGTCATGGAGAGCCTTCATAAGAAAATGAAACAAGTATAGGCTCTTATAAATAAAGTAGAAAAATAATTCGTTAGTTGCATTTCTGCTTTTGAAGAATACGCACAACATTATGGGTATAATTTCGAAATGTGGATTTAAAACAAATGTGAGGAAAGTTGATGATTTTCTCCAGGAGTTTGAAGATGTGCTTTTTCCTGAGCTTGACAAACTGTTGGAGGAATACCGAAAATATAAAATGGATATTAATAATAATAATAATAATACATTTTAATATATACATTTAACTTTAAAAATTAAACTATAACAATAAGATATAAATTATATTATGAAAAAGTAAACAAAAAAACCTTTTATTTAAACATAATAAACTCTATAATCTTAGGTATGAAGTCTGCAGATATTCAAAACGCAGCAGGCTATTATTTCAAATTATTGTGAAATCATCATAAGGAGGGTCACTCAAACAGAGTGCACTGTAAGAGGGAGAGAACCGATAACGCACACACACAAAAAGATAGAACCTTCGATCATAAATGTCACGCACGTGATCCAAAACCACACATTTTTCTCAAAAAAGTCACAAACCTGTCACCCCCCACCCAAAAAGTAATAAATCAAGTGCTATAATTAGGCAATTAAAAATCAAAAGCTGTCACAAAAAAAGATTTACGACTTCCTGTCCTAGAATGCCCATTTCCCTACTACTGTGCACCTTGTCCACAGGTTTAATTTAGTAGTTTTATTATTCATTCACATGGAACTGTCTTGAGAACACAGCTGCAGGGATTTTGAATGTTGTTACATATTTTTCTATATATACAAATTTTATATATATATATATATATATATATATATATATATGTATATAGTGACATATTCAGATCACGCAGATCCCCCATGTCCCCACTCCCTGCAATACCAACAGCATAGTTCGTCAACAACAGTACCATAATTCGTCAACAACGACAGCAAAAAAACGATGACAACCGGAAACGCATGGAGTAATACGACACGCGCCTCCGTCAGCTGATTCTACAAGTGAAACCCAAACGGGCCATTCGAATCACACTCCGTCAGCACATTTTACAAGCGGGCCATCCGACACCTCCACCAATGGGACAACAGCGACAAAGCTACAGCGACTCGGCTACAACACCGCAGAAGAAACAAGTGCGCGGTTTCCTTATAGATTAAACCACTAGTATAAGTAGAGTTATATTTTGTACACCAATCGAATAAGACGTGTTTGGAATAAAAGATTTTATTTTTTTACTAATCTTAACTATTCTCGAACACTCAATTTACAATTGGCACAGCCGGTAGGATAACAAATAAATATCGTGAAACGTCGTAGACCTTTCAGGAAAACGTGCTAGTGTTCCGCGAAAAAAACTGTTATCCGCATAAGGACCCCGTGATCCAAAAAAAGTAAACATAAATACGCGGGGCAGGCGACGAAGAATATATATTTTTTTTCGTTGAATAATTCACAAAAAAAAAACATAACGATGCTGGAAGCAACATTGATCCAAGCACTCGGACAAATCCGCAAAGTACAATCCTTCGGTGGAGAAACGGACGAACTGGGAGCCTTTATAGTAAGAATCGACTTCATAAAGGCACTCTTCCCACCCGATGACGTAAGGTAAACATCAGTAATGCACAGCGCAATCCAGATGCAGTTACATGGAGAAGCAATGAGGGCATCACTAAGTCACTTACCAGGAGATTGGGCAGCACTACGGAGCATACTGATTTCCACAAACACCTTATGAGGAACTGCTAAGAAGAGTTTACAACACGTATTTTGGAGGAAGTATTCGAAAAACTCGAGCAAAAATCGTTTGTAATATTAAATAAGTTAGTAATAGAGAATAATGCAGAAAAAAAAATATTGTACACAAATGCATTAAATAATACGGTTAGAGATGTAATACATAAAAGACTACCAGACATGTTATACATGCAGTTAGCCATATATGATATATCGACAACCGATAAATTGAAAGCAGTAGCCCAAGAATTAGGGTTATACGAAGACCGCATACCTGAAAAAACAAAACCTGTAAATCACACACATTACAATAAAGGTAATAACAAATATTACCCAAAAACTCAACGAGATTACAACCCAAATTATAATCAGAGTTCTAGGAGTCAAAAAATTAGGAATTATAGAAATCAATATTCACAACACGAACCAATGGTTAACGAACAATTGTATAATGAATATCAACAAAAATTAAATCAAGGCAGAATGCAAAACCCAATTAATTTTCAATCATATCGTAATAATACCAGACCACCTAACCAACCCACCGAAAGACTAAGACCTAGTAATAGTGGACAATCAAAAATGGACTGGACAGTAAATTTTCATTAAACAGACTCGGAAACGAACACAGAACCCCATTCATAAGAATAATTATGAATAACCAACAAATGCGATGCTTAATAGATACAGGGTCATCAGTAAATATTATGAATACAAATTTCTTTAATTCCAAACTTTCCAAAGAGAATATTACTTGTCAAACCATAAGTGGAGAAGTGAAATTAAATACCAGCATATCATTAGCCCCTAGCAAACTTTGTCCAAGAGATCAGAAATTGTACATATATAATTTTTCCAAAAATTTTGACATCCTCTTAGGCCGAACGTTCCTTAAGGATTGTAAAAGCGAGATCAATTACGAAGATGAGTTTGTTAAGCTTAATAATTTTCAATTTTTATTTAAATATAATAACGAAAATAAGGAAGAAGAATATAAAGACCCACCACTAACAAAAAATATACATACAGCATACGCATTAGAAAATGAATAAGTGGAAAGCAATCAATTTAGATAAGAACACTTAAATAAAGAGGAAAAATCTTCGTTAACAAAGGTTTTGTTTGAATTTAGCGATATTTAGTATAAAGAGATTGACAATTTGACTTTCACAAATACTTTAAAACACCTTATCAATACAAAAAATTAGCACCCTTGTTATAGGAAACCTTAAAAATATCCACAAAGCTATGATGAGGAAGTTAACAAGCTAATGAAAGAAATGATGCAACAAGGTGTTATACGACCATCTAATTCACCTTATTGTTCTCCTATTTGGGTAGTACCAAATAAAGAAGATGCATCAGAACAGAAAAAATATAGAATAGTCATAGACTATCGCAGCCATAACGAAAAAACAGTTTGCGATAAATTTCCAATACCTGTAATGGATGAAATATTAGACAAGTTAGGAAAATGTCAATATTTCACAACAATCGATTTAGCTAAAGGATTTCATCAAATTCAGATGGACGAAAAATCAATAGCAAAAACAGTATTCTCAACCAAAGCAGGACATTTCAAATGCACCAGCAACCTTTCAACGTTGTATGAACAATCTGTTAGGAGACTTAATTTACAAAAATTGTCTAGTTTACATGGGTGACATAATAGTGTATTCCACTCCGTTGGAAGAACACATAGAAGCATTAAAGAAAGTTTTTAGAAAGCTCAGAGAAGCAAATCTAAAACTACAACTAGTTAAAAATAAACTGCATTTCTAGGACATATAATAACAACGGAAGGAATAAAACCAAACCCAATTAAAATAAAAGCAGTTAAAGAATTTCCAATCCCTAAGACTCCAAAAGAAATCAAAAGATTCCTAGGATTATGTAGATTTTACAGGAAATTCATACCAAATTTCGCAAAAGTTGTGAAACCAATGACAATAAAGCTAAAGAAAGGAGCAAAAGTCAACGAAAAATAAATAACATACATAGAAGACTTTGAGAAATTAAAGTTACTTATAATATCAGACCCAACATTGGTAATTATGCGTTAAGAGCAGTTTTATGACAAGATCACAAACCAATATGTTATGCTAGTAGAACTTTAAACGAGAATGAGATAAAAAAAGAATTATTAGCAATAATATGGGCAACGAAAAATTTCAGAACACACTTATTTGGTAGAAATTTTGAAATACTTAGCGATCACAAACCTCTTATATGGCTAAATAACATAAAAGAGCCAAACATGAAGTTACAAAGGTGGAAGATTAGACTAAACGAATTCGATTATGAAATCAAATACATACCAGGCAAAGAAAACTACGTAGCTGATGCACTTACAATAATTAAACCGAAGAAAATAACATAGAAGAAATTTTCATGGGGAATGCTCAAGATAGCATAGCAGCGACAATACATAGCGTAAACGAATATAATCAAAATTGTATTCAAATCACAGAAAGACCATTTAATAATTATAATCATCAAATAGAATTTATAAAAGGAAATACCGAGCCATTTTCACAAAACTAAGACTATAATAAATTACATAGAAATGACAACGGAAAAAGCAAAAAATATCACAAAAGAATATGTTTGTGCAAAAAACAGCGTTATATACTTCCCACATTCAAAAAACCTTATTTAGAAATAATACAAAGAGATTGTCCGATAAAAACTATGAGAGCCACAAAAAAATTAAAAGATATCCGAACTTATTCAGAATTGAAACAAACCATATTAGACATACAAAACAAAACTTTTACATGCAGGAATAGAAATAACTACAGTAATGTTTAAAGAAAAATATTATTTCCCAGATTATCAAAAACTAATACAAAACATAATTAACGAATGCGAAATTTGTAATATATCAAAGGTTTTCAACCCTAGAGGAAAATACGTTATAGATTTTTATATGATCAATAATAAGCAATTTTTATCATGCATAGACGTTTACTCAAAATACGCTACATTAATAGAAATAAATGGTAAATATTGGAAGCAAAAAGAGCACTGTTAAAAATATTCAACGAAATGGGAAAACCGTTAGAAATAAAAGCAGACAATGACTAAGCATTCATGAGTGCAGCATTAAAAATTTGGTTAGATTCAGAAAACGTTAAAGAACGGCATATCAGACGTGGAACGGTTTCACAAAACGATCAACGAAAAATTAAGAATAATTAATTCAGACACAAACGAAGAAAATAAATTAACAAAATTCGAAATAATATTTTACACTTATAATCATAAAACGATACATAGCACTACTGGTAGAACACCAGCAGATACCTTCATTTATGCCGGATCATAAGCATACAATACCCAATTGAATAAAATTAAAAAGATCAACAATCTAAACGAAAAAAAGAAAAACTTACGAAATAGATACAAACTATAGAGAAATGCCACTTATCAAATCAAAAACAACAAATCCATTCAGGAAAACAGGAATAATAAAACAATTATATAGCAAGCATTTCGAAAAAACGAATAGAGGAAGAAAAATCGTACATTACAAAACTGAATTAAAAAAGAATAAGAAAATAAACATAAACAAATATAACAATAATTTCAGGTCAACTACGCAAGATTCATCTACCGGTCCATCTGCTAATAATTATAATACTAACGCTAACAATAACTCAGAGTAACACCCAAAATATAGAAGTAAACCAAGTAAAAGCACAAAACGAGTACGTTTTATTTAAAACTGGCTCATTGAGCATACCTTCAGATTTCGAATACCATTGCCTAACAGTAAACCTAACAGACACCGAAAATACTGCAAAAGATTTAATATCTCAGACACATGATTTTAGTGCTATACCCGCAATAGAATATCTAGTAGAAAAACTTCATAGAGAAATGAACGGAATGAAAATAGTCAAAAGACAGAAACGAGGACTCCTAAATTTAGTAGGAAAAGGTTACAAATATTTATTTGGCTTACTTACTGAAAAAATAAACGATTTAGAGGCTAATAGCATACAGGTAAACGAACTAAACAAAGTCATTGAAGCAGTCAATCATGGCATAAAAATAATGTACGGCATGACTGAAATGTCACAACGAAACATAAAATTAGGTTTATTACTGTTTAACTTACAACAATTCACCGAATACATCGAAGATATCGAGATGGGGATGCAACTGACCAGATAGGGAATTTTAAACCCAAAATTACTAAAACATGATCATTTATTAAATGTCGATTCAGAAAATTTTTTAAATATAAAAACATTAACTTGGATAAAACCCAAGACAAATGAAATTTTAACAACACGTGTGAAGAACAATTGATTGATCGTTAATTGTCGCATCGCGACCAATTCTGTAAAATTTGTTGCACGAACCCACAGCTCGACTGAGCGTTAGCCCGGCAAAGCAAGCAGGTTCGTTATAAAACAAACGAAAGTTGAATGTATATACACAAAAACAAAAAAAAGCTATGAAATAAATTTCATAGAACCAAATGTAATATTAACGTGGAACTTACCTAAAGTCGCACTTAATCAAAACTGTATACCACAAAAGATGGAAATTTTAGGAAACAATATTATCAAAGCATCCAACTGTTCTGTCCAATTAGAAGATATCTAGATATCAAATGTAATATCAGATTTTACACAAACCATTTATATCAGCAATAATATAACTAAAACACAGCCGTTAGCATTCTTACAAACTGAAGAATTCGTAAGAGAACATACAAGAACTAACGATACCTTATTAATCATAAGCTTCACATTAGTAACAATATTATCAATAGTAATAATAAGCTATTCTTTGTTCAAATACAAAAGTTTATCAAAGTAATAATGTAAGAATAGGGCAGCAACAACGCCACCCATCGGAAATGAAGACAAACCAACCGTGGAAAACACCAACGACTTAAGGATGTACCCCACACTGAACGCTTGAGCACACGCTAATTTCAAAATGATGGGGAAGTGACATATTCAGATCACGCAGATCCCTCATGTCCACACTCACTGCAACAACAACAGCATAGTTCGTCAACAACAGTAGCATAGTTCGACAACAACGACAGCATAGTTCAAACCCAACTGCAACCAACGATCACAGCCGGAAACGCATGGAGTAATACGACACGCGCCTCCGTCAGCAGATTCTACAAGTGAAACCCAAACGGGCCATCCTCCTTACACTCCGTCAGCACATTTTAAAGAAGGCTAGCGAGAAACTCTAGCGGGCCATCCGACACCTCCACCAATGGAACAACAGCGACAAAGCTACAGCGACTCGGCTACAGCACTGCAGAAGCAAGTGCGAGGTTTCCTTATAGATTAAACCACTAGCATAAGTAGAGTTATATTTTGTACACCAATCGAATAAGACGTGTTTGGAATAAAAGATTATATTTTTTACTAATCTAAACTATTATCGAACTCTCAATTTACAATTATATGTATATTATTACATACATTTGCACAAAACCAAACATACATATACACAAACTGACATATTCAAGTGTGTACACACATACATACATACATATATATATATATATATCTCGCATATACATACATGCCTATCAATCAAGAGAGGGAGGCGTCAACTTTTACAGTTAATCATGAGCTTGACCACGCACTTTGCAAGCTCTTAAGAACAATGCGAAAAGCAGATCCTCATTTCTAGCCAGGTACAATACATTCACACACAAACATAGCACTGAACTTATGAGTGTGTGTATGTCATCTCAGCAAGCGATAGCAAAGTGAGAGCGCATCGGACCAATATGAACAAACAGATGTTCATGATTCATGGACATTATCACTAATACATGCATACATTAAACACATAGTCTTCATTTTATTTTATTGTATTCGTTTGCTTTTTGCTGCAATTGTTGCTACACACAATTCGACAATTTGTAAATTTATCAATTGGCAAAACCGAATTAAATATGTATGTCAGTATACATATATATGTATTTATTTAAGTATACTTATGTATGAATGTATGTATGCATACAAAAATAAACAACAACACAAGAAATGATTGCGACATTTAAAGCAAACAATTAAGTAGGCATGCACATTTTCTTGTGCTTGTAATAAAGTTATACAAAGTTTACAAAATAGTTATTAGAAATTTATGGTTATGTGAAAATAAACTAGTATTTTTTTTTTTTGTCCTTCAGTACCAATTTCGAAAAATTTAAATAATTCTACTAATGGCAAAAGATTTAGCTATTACGCTTCTATTGTTTTTATTTATGTTAAGTTGCCAGTATTAATCTGCTTAGTTCGTTAATTAAACACAATTCGATTCTCAAATAAAAAAATGTAATCAATTTAAATGCCGAACAACAACAAAAGCAAGAAAACGCCACAATTTTTGGCAGTTCAAAGAACGTGGTCCAAGACAAAGAATGCGATAATTTCAATTAAAGAAAAAAAAGCTCATTCAATTTGCTGGGTGGGATAAAGAGATTTAAGAACTTGGGAGCTTTAAACTTAGTTGGGCTTTGGGGTAATGTCTATTAATTACACTACTAAGGAGCAGCTCAGCAGAGTGAACGTGAATCATATAAAATTGTTGATATCTTTTCAGGTAAATAAACAATTGAATATCAAAACTCACTGTGTGGGCAAAATTAAAAATAATAATATTTTTGCAAATTTTGTAGTTTGCCCAAATGTTCAAATATTTCCACAACACACGTACAAAATAGTTCAAATTGAAACGTACACAAGCGCGTCACTCGGTTCTCTCTTTTTTTCTATTTCTGGGTTTTGCCTTATGCGGGAAGTTCAAAACAAACTTAAACCACACACTAATACAAACGCATACACATATATGAAAAATTCATGTGTATGCCGTGTGATCGTTATGCGAAGGCGTGCGATGCAAATAGACTAATCAATGTAACTTATTCATCACAAACATAAAAAACGGCGAAAGATCAAATACAAAATATGAGATTGTATAATGTTGTCACTAAGTATGTAACTCAGTAAAATACAACTATTTTCGTTCTATTAAGTTTTTTTTAATAATACATTTATTATGTTTATTTTATTATTATATTTCATAATTTAGATATATTTGTTTATTTGAACATCACCGCAATCTAGAAACATTGATAAATTTTAATCACAATTAGTTTACTTTATATGTCGGCATATACATACTTGAAATTTATTTAAATGCAATTTAGTTTCTTTGCATCGTAAGTGTATAAAAAGCTCATTACTCCGTTTTCCTGTGGTTGTGGTCAAAAATTTTTATTAGCAATATACGTTTTAAATTTGGTGACTATCTTTTAAAGTGTGTGAGATATATCGGTTTGAGGAGGCGGAGTCGGCGTTGCCATCCAATTTTCTACCGATCTCTTAGGAAAGTTACCAGTAACACACTTTCAACATTTGGTGACTTTAGCTTACAAATTGTGGAAGATATGCGCACTTCAGATTTCATTGGCGATTATGGGCGCAGGTGTGGGCGTAGCTATAAAAAAGGCATTTAAAATTTGTAGGGGCTGGGGGCCTGGGGGCTGCAGGACGCTCTTTGGACATTGCTAACAACCTACCAACCAAATTTTGGGCCTTAAAAATGTGGGAGATATGTGGCTTTATCTAATGGCGGTGGAAGTAACACTCAAATTTTTACACTTTGTATGACGCGGGCACATACTAGTATATATTCCAAGTTTCAAGATCGTATCTCTATGGGTGTCGAAAAAAGTTGCGTTCATACATAGGGCCAGACAGACGGATACCTTCGATATCAAAGTAAAAAAGAGATAATCGGCGTCAAAACAATGTCTGCTTAAAATGTACGTTCAGTAGTATGTGCATATATATATATGAAAGCAGGCATTCATCATAAATTTCTATTCAGCACTGCACTTAATGTCAAGATCTAGGTCAAAGTTGAACAATTAGTGCTTAAATTATGCATAGATGTATGAACTTTTATGAATTCGATGCGACTGTCCTTAATTAATTTTTTGCATCACTGCTTGGTTTAATGAAAACGGAATATTTTCTTTCTAACGATGACGCATTGAATAGCTACTCTCTGGTGGAATTCATTGCTATGAGCTGCTTAATGTATGACAATTTCGTGGATATTGATACGCTCGTGCAAAAAGTACTTAAACATATAACTTTGCTGTGCAGAATTACAGTTTTATTTTTTTATTTTTGTTGGTGCCCTGGTTTTTATGAAAAATTCAACTGATATGTATTTACACTTTGTCACTTCCTGTTTTGAGCAGAGAAGCTGCAATCTGCAAGAAGCATTGCTTAATAATTACACAGAGAAACTTATCAATGGTTGAAAGACGAATATCTCTTCAAGGCAACCAGCCACGAGTAAACTCAGTGAATTGGAAAGTAAGCAGCAGCTGACGGATGAAAACGGACAGGGACAGACAAACAACAGCAACATCTGCTGCGCTTGAAAGTGAACAGAATGATACTGAAATGGGAAAATAAAGAAAACTAGCATTGCCAAATTGAAAAAAAAAACTATTTATCAAGTAAACCCGCAAAGTGCGAATCGCAATTCGTCTTACCCCTTATCATATATATATTATCTATTAACTTACTAAACCACAAAACAAACGCATTATGAAATTGTACCATTGTTGTACAATATTTTAACTCTTATTACACACGCCAAGAAAACAATATTTAATTAAATATATGTGTGGTAAGTGTAAGTGTGTAAGTGTATTTTCAAGTGTAGCCGACCTTGATGGCATCAAGCGAAGGAGAAGACGAGAAAAGGGCGCTGAACAAGTGGGAAAATGTTTTGCTTTTGTGGCTAACGACAACTTTTAATTATAGTGAAGATAAGTTTTTGTGCGTAACTAACCTTTAGCTGATATTTGATTTTGTTTTTTTTTGCCCTTAAGCGTAACGACTTTTTTTTTGTATATGTGGTTGTTGAATTTTGATTTGATGACGCGCTCCAAAAATGTTGCGAGTTAACAAGCAACAAGCGTCAAAAGGCCGAAGAACAGGCCAGGCCAAAATGACTAATACCCGCCGCACACAAACACAGAATCGTTAACGATTATTTTTTTACCGCGCTTGTTTCCCCAAAAACTAACCAGAAGATGCTTGAGTGTGCGTGAGTCACAACAACAACACACAAGAGCGACAACAATAAAACACGAAAAAGAGGCAGCTGCAATAATTGCAGCTGCTACACACTCGACGGCTGCACTTTCTGATCGATATTCCGTACTTTTCACCAACACTCAGAATTATTAGTGTATATTAGCATACAATAATTGTTAAATGCTTTTTGTACAATAAAATTGGTTTTTTCTTTACAACAAAACTGCGCCGCGCTTAATCGTTTTTACTATTCGTTTTCGCTCGTTTCAACAGTCTGCTGACACAGAGTTGTATCTGCTCTCTGGAGATGTGCCTGGCAACTATCGAAATTAAAATATCGATATGTAAACAGCATGCTTTCGATACAATCAAACATTTGCTTAAAAAAATATCTAAATTTCCACAATCATCCGTGAAAATCTTGATTTTATATTTTTAGTTCTAATATTCTACTATGCTCTGGTTATAAAAACTTTGTCTTGTTATTATAACAACGCAATTTAAAATATTCGAGTGGTGGTCACATTGTCTCCGATCTGATCAGCTGTCTCTTGGCAGCCATAAACAAAAACAACTCGCTTACAACAAAATCCAAGCAACAGCAATCAAAACGGTGAAAAGGCTGATTTTAGTTCATATATTTAGGCTGGGCCTCTTGTTACGCTTATATAGTATGGCCTGGCGTTCAGTGGGCACCACCAATGCTGATCTCATACGTCAGTTGCAAGGTAAGCGCATCCAACAAGTATTTAAATGTTTCATTGTATTTTTATGCAGTATAGTTTTGGATGTATTAAATAGATTACGGCGTAATTGCAACGAAGGCGGTGGCAGATGCAATGACGGCCACAGATCGCAAGCACTACTCGCCCCGTAACCCATATATGGATGCACCGCAACCAATCGGCGGTAGCGTCACTATCAGCGCTCCTCATATGGTAATTATGCATGCCATAAAATATTTAAGTCTATAAATCATCTCTTGTGAAATTTCACAGCACGCTTTCGCCTTGGAATATCTCCGCGAACAGCTAAAGCCCGGTGCCCATGTGCTCGATGTGGGCTCAGGCTCAGGCTATCTAACCGCCTGCTTCTATCGGTATATAAAAGCCAAGGGGGAGAATGAGAATACTCGCATAATTGGCATTGAGCATCAGGCCTCGCTGGTGCAACTAAGCAAATCCAATCTGAATGCGGATGATAGCAGCATGCTCAATTCGGGCCAAATATTAATTGTTGAGGGCGATGGTCGGCTGGGACATGCTGCATTCGCTCCATATGATGCCATACACGTTGGCGCCGCTGCACCGGAAACGCCCAACGAACTATTGAATCAACTGGCCCGAGGAGGACGCCTCATTGTGCCCGTTGGTCCGGAGGGTGGCACACAGTATATGCAGCAGGTTGGGTGGCTCACAATAAAAATTGAATATTAATATTCATATTATTAATTAATTACAGTACGATAAGGATGCCACTGGCAAGGTGCAGATGACCCGTCTCATGGGCGTCATGTATGTGCCCCTTACGGATTTACGTTCTTGACTGCACAAGCTGGGATTCGGGCTTGTCGCCATGCTGATGCTTGGTTTTGTACTATTTCAATTATAGACATACCATAGCTAGAACTATTTCCTCCTTATCGTAATAGTGGCATACCCTCAATATCAAGTATTTCTTGTAATGCTTCCCATATTCAATTAACTTATGAATTCGAATTAATAAATGCAATATATGGATATATATGACCATGAAAACTATGTTGCAGGTGTATTAAATGTAAATTAAATTAGCATAACAATTGCATAGACTTTAGGATACCAACTGAGCTCTACCCTGTCACATTAACTTAAATATTTAAAATATAAATTAAGCTACTCAATTCAAATTTTCGCATCACACGCATTATCGTCAACAACTTTCGATTTTAGTATCGACAATTTCGATATATGCGGCCATCTGCGTTTTCATAGTTTGCTCCCAGAAAGTTATCGGAGTATCATTCGAAGAACAATACGTAGCAATAGGACATAAATATGTCAACATATGTTGGAATGATTCGCCTAAAAAACTTGGCTGACTTGCAGTGTCCAGATAGTGTTAAAACAGAAGCAATTGCAATATCTATTCCAATCGATGGTAGAACTCCAGAAAAACAGAAGAACGCGCGAAAAGTGCGCGCAGCGACAACCACAAGGAAAAAGAACAATGATGAAATTAAGAAGGAACAAGTTGCTTTTAGTAGCACTGCTGTAAAGCGCACAGGAAAAAAGGAGCCACTACCAGGACAATTGCGCATAGACACCTTCTTTAAGAGTAGCTCCAAATGCTACAAAGTGGAACCAGCCCTAGTTCGGTCACCAGCAAAGCTAAAGACTCGCCGGACACCACGTAAGGGATGCAAGCGTCTGTTTGTCGAGGAATCAAACAAAACTGAATCAAGGATCCAGACGACATCGACCCAGCCGCAGCCGAGTGCAAAGGCGAAATGTTTACCTCCTCCCAGTGACATCATTGATCTATGCACTGATGATGAATCGGAATCTGAAAAGAAAAAAGAAACCTGCGAGCTTAAGCCCACAAAACGTGGTGTGCTGGAGGCTCGACAGCCGGAAGCCATACCCATGGTCACTGCACTTCATCAAAATCTGTCGAGGGAAATGGAAACTACTGCGCTCGCCAAGGAAAATATACCCAAAGGCAGGAAGCGCAAGCGTTGTCCGCCTTACAAGATGGTCGAGGATACGACATTCGTTGTGGATGGCTTCCAGTTTGGCAACATTCCGGATGCGACCCATTACTTTCTCAGCCACTACCACGCGGATCACTATGTGGGCCTAACTCGTAAATTTGCCCATCCGCTCTACATGAGCCCCATCACAGCCAGGCTGGTGGAAAATTTTATACCCATTGACAGCCAATTTGTACACGAAATCGATGTGGATAGGTCCGTTGTAGTCAAGGATATCGAAGTCACCGCCATAGATGCCAATCAGTAAGTAGTATACCACGTTGAACTAACTAATCTAAATGGTTGATTGCATAATTTAACTATATAACTATACTATAGCTGTCCGGGTGCCATAATGCTGCTCTTTAAATTCAGTACGGGCAAATGCATACTGCATACGGGCGATTTTCGGGCAAGCTTTGAAATGGAGTCGCTGCCAATCTTCTGGAACGAGCCTAATATTGATATACTTTATCTGGACACCACATACTTGGCGAAAAATTATGATTTTTGTCATCAGTCCGATAGCATATATAGCGCTTGCTCATTGGTGAAGCAATTTCACGAGAAGAACGCCAGCAAGCGGATATTGCATGTGTGTGGCTCCTATTTGATTGGCAAGGAGAAGGTGTGGCTGGCTCTGGCCGAGGAGTTTGGGCTGCGCGTCTGGACGGAACCGCATCGCCGGAAGGCCATCGACTGCCTCAATTGGCCAGAGCTGCAGCAGGTGCTGTGTAATGATCCGTTTGAGGCGAATTTGCATGTCATCAGCATGGGAAAGATTAGTTATACGGTAAGCAAATATCGAAGTTACGATGAATGAATCTCATTTGAATTTTAATCTACCTTCCCGCAGCAACTTGACCAGTACTTTAAGCAATTTGATGGCCAATTTGATATGTTGCTGGGCATACGTCCCAGTGGCTGGGAGAAGAACTCAAAGCCGTCGTATGGCAAACGGATCAGTGTGATCGGAGTGGAATACTCTGAACATTCCAGCTACAAGGAGCTGGAGCGTTTCGTGCGATTCCTCAAACCAACGAATGTGATCAGCACAGTTCCTGTGCAACCACGTGATCTTCGTGTGACCGCCACGGTGCCGACTAAGTGGTATAAATACAACGGCCATGGTGGCATGATCAGCACGAGCTATCAGCCGTCGATTTCAACATTCCTGGAGAAGCCACAGCGCAAGATTCCGACCTTGGAGGGGACAAGCTTTACTATGGCATTAAGTCCAATAAAGAACGCTAGCATTTCATCGTTACCAGGCGGAGACGAATCACAGGATCCAGTTATTGCAGCGAAAGGAGTCCACTCCAAGGCTGCAATTGTTGCGGGGCAATCGTACAGCAGACTTACATCTGATGCCTCAGATGATATGCTCTCGTTCATATAGTTTCATGTGACGCTAATAGGATTGTACGTTTTGTTATTATTATTGTTTAAATTGTGAGTTAATGGCAATCATTTGTTTCTCATTCCAAATAAAAATATTGTTGGCAGCATCAGCAAAGAACTTTGAATGATAATGAATTGTTTACATACTTGAATTTGGAGTCCTGCATGGCCTAATATAAATAGCTTATTGTTAGTCTTATTTACATACCCACATTATGTTAAGTGGGTATCTCTCTCTCGACAAAAGGCGATCGCTCATCCGCCGGCTGCTGCAGCTAGGTAGTAGTTTCGCATAGCTCGAGCTGATCGATCCTTTAACTCTCGTTGTTGAAAAGGTTTAGCGGTGGCTTTACTCTTGTCGTGAGAAGGTTTGGCAATTGGCTTAAAGCCTTCATAAAGGCAATTGTTGTGAATAAAAGGCTAAACGTTGGCTTCCAGTCTCATCATCTATTGTAATAAACTTTATAACTTATTAGAAATAACTTTGTGTTATTAATTGGAAAATAAATCTATCAAAAAGCTGATAGCGCAAACAAATAATATTTTATTGGAGTCATTCGGTTTCCTTTTCAATTTGTGCTTTAAAAACTATTTCCATGTACAGCACATATCTAAATCTAAATGAAGCTTGGATACATAAAAATGTACTGACAATTTGTCGAAGCCAATCAGATTTGAACGCTATATCATATAACTGCCATAGGAAGGATCGGTCGAAAACTGAGATCAATTTTGCATCTTCTTTTTTATGTGCGGTGTCTCAAAGCTTAATTGGAACAGTGTCAAGTAAAAATGTAATTGCCTGCCATAAACTTTTTTTTTTTAGTTTTCCAAAGACCTATGGTAGGTACATATATTAACCATTGGATTGGTGGTTAATAAATAATAATACCTACCATAGATATTTGGAATTTTTGAAAAATAGTTAATAATTATTTTATGGCAGGCAATTACATTTTTTACTTGACACCGTTCCAATTAAGCTTTGAGACACTATATGTGTGTGTCCTTAAGTTCCAACTGGGAAAGTAAATTACTAGGAAGATTGGTTGAAAAATTTCTTGGTCACGACCAGCCCTCCCCCAAAAACCATCATTTTAAATATAGAGTTACCAATATTGGAAGATAGCAATCTCTTTCTAAGATTAGTAAAAAATTCATCTTATATCCCAGTTAATGATTATGATGATTGATGGTGGACCGAGCCCTGAACGGGGGGAGGTCCTCTTATGTGGCAGAACAGCCTCCACAGGAATCTCTGTGGTTCACGGGTCAAATGGTACCTGAGGTACCTTCGGCAAGTGTTGACCCCAGAAGACGCCCTCAAAAATACTAAAGAGCCGAGAGACACAGCGAGTGCGGCACCAGCCCCCAAAAGAACCAGCAGCTCTCTGACACCGCCGACGGCCACCCCTAAAAGGTGGTGCTCAACGGTCAAGAGAGCTGCCCACGGTCCAACAGGGGCACGAGCGCCGATTAAGAAGGGTCAGGAGGAAATAGACATGGCGGCGCCCAAGAAAGTCAAGGTGGCGGTATTGCCTGCGGATTACCCCCAGGTAATGCTCAACCACAAAGACTTATCTACATTGTAGGATACGATGGAGGTTGGGACACACGCGATTGCATTCGCGGTCATTCATTTTAAAGTCGGCTATCTGCTGATTGAATGCACAAATGAAAGCTCAGCCAAATGTCTGGGAGATATGGTCCCACGGCTGCGATCGTGGAAGGGGGTGCCCCTACTTTGCAAGGTGGGAGATGACATACCGTCGCCCCACTGCATTACAATATTCTGCCTAAGAAGAAAAGAACGGTGCACCGAGTGGACATTTCCACATGGAAAGTAATTACTAGAAGGAACGAGGGGGAAGGAGCCCTCCTAGTATGGAATAAACGAAATGTCCAAGAGGACGATCGTCGAGATTGGGCATCAGATCAACTTTCGTTACGGGAATATCCCCGTAAGTGGTCTGAGGAAGAAGGCTGGGGGGAATACGCAGCCCGCCCCAACAAAGAAGAAGGACACGGAGGTGCACCCATTGGACGAACCGGGCAATCATCCGCCAATCGTCATCGATCTGTCGAAAGACCTGGCGGAAGATGAAGGCTTGGCGGACATGACGCTTGGCCCCAAAGAACTGGGTTAAGTGGAAAACGGGGACGCAATAATATCCTCGCACTGACGGGCAGCAGTGACGGGTGCAGCTCTTGGCCCCAGCCACCATGTAAGCAGGAGCCCCTCCTCTAGTAGATGACGGGAGTCATCACAACGGGCCTGGTCCAGGTAAACATCCACCGTGCCAAGGCAGCATCGGCTGACCTAGCGAAGATGTTTACCAAACGGCATCTCGGGCTGCCTTGTGCAGGAGCCATGGGTGAACAATGGCATTAAAGGCGTGTTCACGGCAAGCTCAAAGGTAATATGGCATCAAAGACACCCAACGCCGAGAGCGTGCATTATGGTAAGGAAAGAAATTAACTTTACTATCCTTTCAGAATTTATAACGAGGGACAAGGGAAATGCAAACCACCCTGGTGATAGTATCGGCCTACTTCGCAGGAGAAGGAGCCTGCCTACCAGCGGAAATAACGAAGCTGGTGGAATACTGCCGAAAAGAGAAGGTGCCGATAATCATCGGATGCGATGCCAACGCGCACCACACCAAATGGGGCATCAGCGACATCAACACGAGAGGTGTGTGCCTCACAGATTTTATATGTAGATATAATCTAGAACTTGCCAATGTCGGATCTACACAGACATTTGTAACCAGAATCAGGGAGGAGGTGCTAGACATCACCCTCATCACTAGGTTCCTTCAGCCGCACATTAGGGACTGGCATGTACCTCAGGAAAAATCTATGTCTGACCATAGAAACATTCTCTTTCGAATAGAATTGAATACAGGTAGCAGTGTACCCTGTCGCAACCCCAGGAAGACGAACTGGGAAGGGTTTAGGTCAGGTCTAGAGTTTAACCCCAGTAGTATATCAAACGTACCCAGAAGTCCACTTAAACTAGAGTGGGCTGTAGAAAATCTCAACAAGAGCATAATTAGTGCTTTTGAGGAGAATTGCCCGGTAGGGATGAAGTTCAAAGAAAAAGACGCCCCTTGGTGGAATGAAAGCCTGAAAAGGCTGTGCCTCACCACACGTCACCTCTTCAACAAAGCGAAGAGGGAAAGTACATGGGAAAGATATCGCGAGAGCATGACCTCCTATAACAAGGAAATCAGGAAGGCTAAGCGAGCTAATTATAGGAACTTCTGCGAAAGCATAGGAAGTACCAGTGAAGGCAACAGGCTCCATAGAGTGTTATCTAAACGGACGCCTGACGCAAACGTAGCATTGAAGCGTAGGGATAACTCCTTCACAAGCAACAATACACAAAAACTGAAACTGCTCTTCGAGACGTACTTTCCGGGCAGCATACCACTGCAGGAAAGCACCATCGAAATGACAGGCAGCAGAGTGAAACCATTTGCTAACGAATGGGCATATGCCAAGTCAACGGTCACTCCGGAGAGACTGGAATGGGCAATTGGAACCTATCATTACCTAGCCCAGAATTTATTAAAGGTAAATAGATTAATAGCCATTCAAAAAGAAGACATCAGTTAAATAAATGTTTTTTTTTTTAGAATGGGCAGCTAATGTACAGCTAATTTATAGCTAATTTGTAGCTAACTTACAACTAATTTGCAAATAATCCATACTGAATTAATTTGTACTTTTACACTGAGCAAACATCATCATCTTTGGCTTCCACCCAACTGTCGGGATTACTAACTGCTGCGGACAATTCTTGGTGGACCAACCATATTGGAATCGATACAAAGTTATAGTGGTCCCAAAACAATTTACTTTATTTTTTTTTTTGTGTTCTTTGTCGGATAGTGTGAATTATTTATTTGTGCACAATTCAGGCATGCATGAACTGCCGTTATGTGGTGTTTGAGCTTGCCGTTATGCGTAGATAAGGAGAACAAAAGAGCGATCGGCCAGTTCAAGCAAATCGCTTAAAGTGGATTACACTCAAATTATATTAGATAAATACAAAATGAAATGAAAGAAAATTGGCTCGGTACCGTTTGTTTAGGAAATAATTATATATATACCTAATACTAATAAGTAACTTTTATTTAGAAAATGCATGCGGAAATTAAACACCTAAAGAAAATTTGTCGCAGTGCAGAGAATATGATGTGAACGATCGTTCGGCGAGGTCAGGAATAATTGTTCTATTACATGATTACAGCGACACCAACACCAGGAAGTACTTCCAGCGTGGGACAGTGTATGTGAGTTGCTCTCCGTTATTGTAAGGAGCATTTAAAAACAAAAGAAAACCTAGTGTGAGTAGAGAACCAATGTTTAAATTTTTCTGTGGACATGAACAATTATTCGTTGAA
>JAWNLA010000009.1:0-13586 GCA_035041605.1 Drosophila atroscutellata
GGGTATGGAGAAGCAAGAAAATGATGTAGAATTTCTACGAGGCCTCTTGACCCGCAAAATGGAAGCTGGCGAAGATGTTGTCCTACAATCCGATCGAGCAGCTGTGCTGCGTAAAGTAAATTGCTCAAGGGCTCAGCTTCATTTCATTGTCTGGCCCAAGGAGAATGTTGCTAATGTGACTGCGGTGATTATACATAATATATATATGTTAAGAACAATTATGCCTAAATCACCAATATGCCCAAACTCACCGAAAATACACTAACTCACTGCAACAAACAACATTCGGATGTTGCGCCGCGTCAGCATATTTCGCCAACGACTAACTCAGCTGCAACCAGCGATCACAACCAAATGCGCACGTGCTGTCGTCAGCATATTCTACAGGAAGTCCATCGTGGGACCCAAGCGGACAACCGACACCACCAGTAGACTCCGTCATACAAGTGGGCTAGCGTGAGACTCAAGCGGGCCATCCGAATTAGACCCGGTCAGCGCATTCCACAAGTGAGCTACCGTGAGACTCAAACGGACATCCGACACCTCCACCAATGGGACAGCAGCGACAAAGCTACAATAAACCATATTGTATAAAACTAGTTCCAATAAAGTACACATCTGAACAAGTTCTGTTTTTTTTTAATTAAAAGCGTTAAGAACCGTTTAATTGGCGCCCGAGCAGGGACCGGTACGCAGTCATAAGCAAATCGCGAGTTGTCGAAGTGTATTAAAAAAGAAAAAAAAAACACACGCCTAGTTATACGTGCGTTAAATAACGGCAAACTAAGGACATCTCGCGAGAAAAGCCTAAATAGGTCAGTGTCGATAAAAGTGACTGTGAAACCGGCCACGTTCAATTCAGAAGCGCCTCAAGTAGCCGCAGAAGCGAACACGATTAGTGCCAAGTTCAAATCAAAAGCGCCTCAAGTAGCCGCAGATGCGAACATAAACTGCACGTTCAAATTCAAAAGCGCCTCAAGTAACTGCAGAAGTGAACACGATCAATAGAAACGATCGAAGTGCAGGACAGAACTGTGTACCAGTGCCGAGAAATAATTAATAATTAACTTCTATAGAATTATTTTCCCATTGCTCTTCTGCATTGAAATAGTTCATTTTAAATTTAAAAGTGGTCCGAATCGAAAATATGCAAGCTTATGAATTGTCCGAATTCCTAGCCAACATGAGGCTAGGAGCAGCTAGTACCAGTGCCCAGAAAAATATCCAAGTAAGCACATATGTTAGAGATACAATAGTATCATTAATAAAAGAGACGCTTCAAGGAGGCGAAATAATCCGACAAGCAATAGGTAGCGAAGATAACGACCTCCTATACGATTTCCCATTTACTAATCCAAGGTCAGGGGAGGAACAAGAAAAAGTTCCAGAAATAACACGGCTGATTAGAGAGTTTTTAAGAGACCGAACAGCATTCGCCTCGTGGAAAAAAATGTGGACAGAATAATGGCAATTTATAACGGCCAGGAGGAGACTTACAAATACTATCTAGCGACTTTAGCAATTCGAAATAAAATAATAGTAGAAGCAGATGCAGTGCTCGAATCCTACAACACTCTCATGAACTGGAAGGCCATCTCCAAGTGCCTCACTGAACATTACGCTGACAGAAGAGACTTAAGAACTCTCGAATATCAAATGTTTTCCTTAACTCAAGAACGTCTGTCTGTGCAAGAATTTTTTCAAATTGTATACCACCAACTCTCTCTGATCCTCAACCAAATAAGCGTGCAAGAAGACGCACCTGAGAGCTCTGACGAACAAGAGATCTTAGTCATGCTTTACACCTGTGCAACCTGGTGGAAAACCAAGAGCACAGAAATGCCTTTATACCTAAAATAAAACAACAAATACCACCCTTACCATCCAGAAGCTATATCCCAATACGCCAGCTAGTCAAACCACCACAAGCCCCTAATTCCGGACAATGGAGAAATTTCGATCCTAAACTTTACCATACGCCCGACCAAATATGAATTACCAGATGGAAAATCCCAAACAGTTTCCCCAGACTCAACAATATACGTTGCCGCAACAATTTTTCAATACTAAACAGACTTATCAAGCGCCTCTCCGCCCATTCTTTCCAAAACCAGAGCCAAAACCTGTACCAATGCAGATAGATAACTCCATCAGAAGTAGGAATATCAATTACATGAATAAAACTCGCTCAAATATTTTCGCGGGCAAACACCCCCTCAACGCATCTAGCGGACAGCCACCAAAAATTCAACGACGATTTCATATCGCAACCGAAGCACCTGAGGAACAGTTTGAACAATCGAACCCCCATGACGTTTACGACGAAGCACAAGCTTACTTTGAAGCCGCTGGTTTAGAAGAAGCTTACGTTGTACCGGTCGAGGGAGGAAGTGAAGTCGGTTACGAATACCAACCTACAATGGTTGACGCCTTTTTTAGATTAAATGGTTCCTCTTTGCCCTATTTTCAGTGCATAACGAGGAACGGCACTCCACTAAACTTTCTAATTGATCAATCCAATCAAAACTACATTCAACCAAATTTAGTTACGAGTCCGAAAGAAAATAAAAACATATTCAATGCAACTTCTGTCGGTGGACAAACCAAAACATCCCAGCACACATTTCTCAGCTTATTAAATCAAAAAAATAGACCATCAAGTTTGTCCTACTTCCAACTTTAAAAACCTTTCACGGTATGCTAGGTAATGATACTTTGAAACAGCTGAATGCTGTCAATAACGACACCATAATAATTGATGGAAATTGCAGAATTAAAATAAGCCAATTAGAAACGCAGGCAGTAAATAACATAAAAGTACGAACAGAGCACCTGACGAACGAACAAAAAGGTTTCATAGATCATGTCACGAGGACTCATTCAACTTTGTTCGCAGAACCTGACAAAAAACTGACCTGTACCACCAGAGTGTTAGGAGAAATAAGAACGACATCAGATTCTCCCGTTTACAGCAAACATTACTAATACCTTACTTCTCTAAGAGGAGAAGTCGAAAAAAAAATAGATCAGTTGCTGCGAGACGGTAGTGGGTAGTACCAAAAAGAGCGACGCATCAGGCGAAAAAAGTTTCGAATAGTCATCGACTATAGGAAACTTAACTCTGTAACAATTTCGGATCGATACCCAATCCCCGAGATTGGAGAAATCATCGCACAATTGGGCGAGAATAAATATTTTTCCGTATTAGATCTCAAAAGTGGATTTCATCAAATTTCACACATCCCCATTAACGTCTTTAAAAACCAAATTTTTTTGTTGAAATCAGAAACTGAAACATAAGAATTCAAATTACCTTTTCCTACTTACCACAGACATATAATTACAAATCCACATTACTCGGAAGACGACCTAGTAAACATCATAAAAAAAACGGCTAAGCCCAAAAATTGTCAATGGTTTATTCACTACAGCAAATATTATGGCAAAAGTTCAAAACATTACACGCTTCCCCGTTTCGGGAATTACAAAGCCAGGTACACTCAAAAACAAGTTCAAGATATCACTAACGAAAGTGAACAAACAGAAATTATAACAAAAGAACACACCAGAGCTCATAGGAATGCAATAGAGAATAAAATTCAAATACTTAACAACTTTTTCTTCCCTAACCTAACAAAAAAAAATTGAAAGAACAACAATATCTTGCGAAACTAGCAAAGAAAGCAAATACTATAGGTACCCACAAAAAGAATAATTACAACCAACCCCTATTCCATCCTATCCAGGTCAAATTATCCATATAGATTTATATACTACAGAGAGAAATACTGTTCTAACTGCAGTAGATACATTTTCCAAGTACGCACAAATAAAAATTTTCAATTCAAAAGCAACTGAGGATATAAAACACCCACCACGTGAAATAATGATAGCTTTCGGTATGTCAAAATTAGTTGTTATAGACAACGAAAGAGCCTTGAACTCCGCATCCATCAAATTTTTATTGGAAGACCAATTAAAGGCAAAAGTCTACACGACGCCACCATACAACTCAATCAGTAACGGACAAGTTGAAAGATTTCATTCAACCCTAACCGAAATAATGAAATAATGAGATGTGTTAAGAAGGACGAGGGAGTATCGAACTTTGAAGACTTAATATTCAAATCTATTCAGCTATACAACCTATCCATACATTCCACCGTGAATGAAAAACCAATAGACATATTTTTCGGAACCCGAGACAGCAGAAAACCCCAAGAACTTGAGGAAAATAGAAACAAAGTCAGAGATAAGGTAAAACATAAACAAGCAAAGGACTTAGAATATCATAATAGCAAGATATAGTTTACTGCAAAATCGATAAAAGAATAGTTTCAAAATTAACCCCAAAATATAAAAAAGAAATCGTAGAAGAAAATAGAAATAGCACAATAAAAACACAAGGTGGCAGGATAATTCACAAAAATAATTTAAAAACATGATATTTTACCGATTTTTATACAGATTTTTCCCCTTACTCAAATTTAAACTCGTAAAAGCCAGAGTAATAAACACTCTAAAAATGGTTGGCCGGCTCGCCGGATCACTATGATTTCGCGACTTTAGTTTCAAAGACAGACGAGCAAGTGGAAAATAATAATAGACAATTGGAAAAAAATAAAATCATAAATAAAATACAGCTAAGAAAAATAGCCAAGACGAAATTGCCACACAATTAAAATTTAAAATACACATTTTTAGGAACAATTAAATAATCTCATGTACGCCACACATTGGGCAAGAACAAATAAATAAGTTAAAATTAATATAATCAAATGTAAACAACACAATTTTGAAATTCAAGAAAATTGCAAGTATCTGTTTAAAAACTAAGTTAATAGATCTAAGCACTGACACCTGCATAACACGCGCCCTCAAAAGCAAAGCAGCCGATGGTCAACTGATAAACAGCCAAGGAACAAGATTCTTCATCGCGTCCGAGGACGTCCGCGTTTATAGGGTGTAATGAACAACGTGAAGCTGATGTACGATTAAATCGTGCGGATTACGCGCTTGCTTTGGCTGAAGCTCGCCGGCAATTGGGGTGGGTGATTGTTGGAAAAAAAAAATTGCTTCCTACCATTAGTTATTATATTTTATAATTCGCGTACTATATAAATACACAATGGCTTAGTCTCACCACGGAAACTAACTGGTGTCGTAATCCTACCCGTAAACCGTTGTTTATTGTCATCGGCCGTACAAACATTGGAATTCATTCCCTTGAATTTGGTATGACTGTCAGCTAGTTCTTGTGCAAAGCTACCACCTATGCAACTGATGGAAGCGCCAGTGTCCATTAGGCCACTAATTGTCTTACCAAACAGCGAAACTGACGCATATGGTCTGAGATTATATTTATAACTGAGGACACGATTGCCTTTTTGGATTCTTTCCATACCTTTCGGATAACTATTAACTACAGGCCTACTAGCGAGTAAAGTCAAGTCCGGTAGTTGCTCGAGTAAACTGCATATGTTGTCAGTTACTCCGTGTTCGTTCCCTTCGAGACAAGTTTGCGTGCACTGATCCACGGTACTCGCGACAATCCGTTTTTTTCAGAATTGCATTTCGCACATGACGGCTTGTATGTGTCACGCTTTCCACATCCGTAACCGAACACTTTACGTTCGGCTACACATTCTTGGTATCGATGACCAGATCTCCCACAATTCCAACACCAAACAGTTATTGCAGCGATCTCTGAATTTTCTAATTCGTGCTCGCAATCTGCTTGTATTGCAATTTCATGCACCTTCCGTTCTGTAACCTGGCGCTGAGAAGGTACATTAGTTTTCGTGACTGCTGTCATGAACCGTTCTCGCTTGCGTACCACTTGTCGCAACTGGTCGAGATTAAAAATCGGTATATATAGAATCTCATGCTGCACTTCATGATAGGTGTCGAATGGTTCGTTGTATTTTTGGTTTCTCAATGAAATGGCTGTGCGAATGTGTAAGTCTGTTCGACCATCCTTGAAATGAGACTTTAGAGACTTTGCTCGACAAAAGTCGGGCCAACAAACGGACAAAACACTTTTATGGTATCTCCAGTACCATTCACTACCACTGCAAACAGGTTACTAGCATAGCGAGATAGCAGCTCAAAGTTGCCGATATATAAAGTGGTCTACTGATAATGATGAATGTCCCGAAAATTTCAACTTCCAATTGGAAACAATCTGACTTATTCTATCAGAACGTACACTCCCGCATTGCTGCGATCCCATTGGCGAGGAACTCGTTTGTTACCAGTTCTATTGCTAAAAAAAGTGTGATGAAAATAATGATTACACCGTGTGGCCAGAAGCTGATTCGGATGTTCAACCTCTAATGTACATACGCAACAACTCACACTGTCCAAACGACCAAGAGAATTTAAATTGTCAATACTTCAACTTACTGGCATTGCAATATTAGCATAGCAAAATATTAAGATAATTACTAAAAATAATAACTAAGGAAAACCTGGTGTTACTGATTACTTTCACCAGTTAGAATTCAAAACTATAGATAATTTATGATATTTTGAAAATGCATTATATGTGTGTGTGGATAACTATGCGCACTCCTTTCTGAGAATAAGTATGCTGGCCTATTTATTTGATTTATTTGATCAACAAAAAGATTTGGAAAAAAAAGACAAAAACAATAGATGATGTGATGGCGCGGCAAGCAGTAGCTCTGAGCCACTCGCTCTCATCCAGCAACCTCCACAAAACAGGACTAAGTTACGTTTTGTAATGCAGCTTACACTCGCCTCCAACTTAAATTTGACGTGCTTGACTGAAATTTACATTAGGTAACAGGATAGGTGTAAAAGAAAATGTAATTGTCTCAATGATCCTATTTGCTCCACAATATTAGCCCCGACAAAAAATGCGCGACCAACCACCTGAGTTGTATCCAACGAATCCGGAATCTGGCATAATATTTTGGCTTGCACATAGAAAAAAAAATAAAAAAAAGTAAAATAGAATCAAATACTCATTTACTAAGAAAATAGAATGTGCTCCATAATATTAACATCGATCTAAAATGCGCGGCCAACCACCTGAGTTGTATCCAACGAAAAAATTGCGCGACCAACCACCTGAGTTCTATCCAGCGAATCCGAAATCTGGTTTAATATTTTGGTTTGTAGGCATGTCCATAGACACGTGGAGAGTAACCACTTTTAATGTTCCACTCCGTGGCGGACCGTAGCTTAATTATCCACAAATCCTCTTCCTGCGAGGCTTCATACTAATCATGGTACTACAAGGAGGAATTTGCGTTTGTGTATTGTGAGTCTGGCAACTCACTTATTCTGAAACTGTTGTTATTCCTGGATCTCACACTCCCGCAATATTGTTTTGTTTACTGAAATGGTCATTATCAATATCTTTGAATCGAATAATGCTTCTACATCTCCACTATCAAAACAAGGACAAAGGTATGGGGATATGAAGCCATTCATAACAGCAGATAACTGTTATATCAGAAGTAGCTGACTTCAAAATTTGAAAGCCTGTACAGCTGCAAATTACTTTAGTATTGTTTCTTTTCTTCATTCAATACTGCTATAGATCAGATGTATAATCAATGGCCATTAATTAAGCTCCTGTTAGCTTATTGCATACTAGCATTTTTAAACTGAAACAAGCCACACGATTGGGCGCCAATGAAATATAATTATAACTAATTAATTAGAACTGTAATGAACGTGAAGCTGATTTGCGATTAAATCGTGCGGATTACGCGCTTGCTTTGGCTGAAGCTCGCCGGCAATTGGGGCGGGTGATTGTTGGACAACCGCCGAATTAAAATTGCTTCCTACCATTAGTTATTATATTTTATAAATCGCGTACTATATTTTAACATTAAAGGAAAGTAGAAGACAAGCCATGGACAGGAGAAGGAAGAAAGAGGAAAAGTAATAGGGGGATCAAATAACTCGAATTATAGGGTCATCCTTTTTGTGGT
Source organism: Drosophila atroscutellata (assembly GCA_035041605.1). NCBI lineage: Eukaryota > Metazoa > Arthropoda > Insecta > Diptera > Drosophilidae > Drosophila > Drosophila atroscutellata. The sequence continues at coordinate 7,968 of JAWNLA010000009.1, forward strand.
GCTACCATGTTGGTGCACTCGCCCACCCTACCATGATTCTGCGGGCCTATGCAATAAGTAGAATCCATTAGGAAGCCCTACGCCCGCTGTCCTATCTCCATCAGGAGTTACATGTCATCCACACAATAAGAGAAGTCAATGCATTTCTAATTCAATCCACGAAAGGCATATATAATTCATATTTTTCATATTTTATAAACGGTAGATAAATTCATTAAATTAAGAATTTATAGATATAATGACAAAAGACGGGAGCGAGGGTTATATCTTAAACGCATGTTTGCAGATAGATACTAAGGCCAAGAATTATTATAATTTCTATTGAATATGAAATGATCCTAATATATTTATATAAATTTGATAATTGGTATAATTAATTATTTCATCTTACTATCATGCCAAAATAAACAAACAAAAATTCACACGCAAACCTATTTGTTTGTGGAGCAGAGTGGCTGATATTCTAAGAGCCCAGTAAATAATTGCTCAGATGTGAAGACAGACTTAAATCATTTTTTCTACTCACATTATACTGTGTTTTACTTTTAACGCTCCTCGTAATAAAAGAGAGCAACTTACATACATCATCCCACGCTGGAAGTACTTCCTGGTGTTAGTGTGTGTCGCTGTAATCATGAAAGAGAGCAATTATTCCTGACCACGGCGAAAGCTCGCTCACAGCATATACCATGCACTGCGACAAATCTTTGTGTGTTTAAATTCAGCGTGCACTTCTAAATAAAAATTAATTATTAGTATAAGGTCTATAGTAAATTACTTTCTAAATACACGGCACCAACTCAATTTCCTTTTTATCTTGTATATGCCTAACTGTAATTTAAGTGTAATTTAATTTAATCACATTTTTTTCGATCTCGTTGACCGGCACACGCGCATGTGTTTTTCTTATCTATCCACAACGGTGAAATTAAACAGCTCATAACGGCAGTTTTTTCTGCATGTAGCATTGCACGTAACTGAATATTTTACACTGTTCAACCAAGAACACAAAAAGGAAATTGTTTGGGTCCCAGAAAACTTTATGTTTATGTCGATAATGTTGTTCCAAAGAAAAATATCCGCTGCAGTAATGAATCCCGAAAGTTGGGTAGAAGTTACTGTTTACTTCTACCGCAGCCTACTTCTGCAGCCTGAACGATCCGGCTCGAAGAACCAAATGTTTAATGAATGATTAAACCGAGTTGACGTGTAGAATCGAACTGACTTTATTTCTAAAAATCCTAGCCTTATAGCTAACAATGAATACATAGTTTCTAAGCACGGGACATATTCATTACCCATGCAAGGGTTGTTTTTCTTTTATATTTAGTCTATTTTTACTTATCATGTACTCAAGTGGATGCAGATGTCACTTTAGCATTTAGTAAACGTTTACACATTATGTATTTTTATCTTTACTTAAACTATTGTTCATGTGTAATATATATACATATATAGTGTTCATTTTTGAACATTCTGCCAAGGGCCGGCCGAGAGTCGGCGGTGTTATTTATTTAATTATTAGGCCCGACAAACTGTATGGCTTGTAACTTTTTTCTTACAATGATTTTTCTTATCGTATATATTATTATAATTACCGCTAAAATAACTGTTATTCCTAATGACGCATGACTTGAAAGCTGATGAAATTTTAATTCCTTTAACTTGATTTCATGTTCCTTCATTTTGTTTAGTTCCTTCTTTAAATTGTGGAGCTCTTCTGTATGGTTCGTAGGATGCCCTAATAGATTCCAAACTACTTCTGGCACCTCTCTAAACATTCTTATATATGGTGTTACAATTTCAAGTTGATTCTTAAGTACATATCAAAATGTGCCACTAGAATCTTATCCTCAGTTCTACCTGTGCAGCCTGCATTAAGTGACAGCATAACCTTTTCTGGTAAGTCTATCAATTCCTGTTGAGCAGTGCCACATTGTACATTAACTTTTGCATTTTTTGGTACCTTAAAAATCCAGCTATTTTTCTTTTCTAACTCAACCCAGTATGTTTTAGAATTTGATGCTGTTCTGTAAATACAATCGGCAAGTTTATTTGGTTTGAAAGGGGTAACCTCACAAGAACCGTCATTGGCGCTACTCCCAGGACAACTTCCTTCGCAAATCCTCTTTTTTAACTACCAATTGTGAGAACTGTTTAAGGTTCATTCCGTCATTAAGTGATAGGAGTCTATTTCGAAGTTATAAACTAAATATTCCGTTTTTACATATGCCATTATGATTTGGTCAACATGATCGATTGGGATCGGAATAATTTTATACAATTGTGAAGGATTTCTGCTAAACAACGGAATTTTAGTATTTATTATTAATTTTTTGTCAATGAATATTCCTTTTGCTGTAATCAATTTATAAATTTCCTTAAGCTCAGCGTTTTTTCCTGGAAGTACAAATGTTTCTGGTAAGCTTTCTTTGATCTTTGATATCTCTATTTGCAATTGATGGGGTTTTAATATGTTTGGATTAATTCTGCCATGATTAATGTCAATAAGTAGACTTATAATTCCTGTTTGAATCTTTTCACATTCATCAATTAGGGAACCAAGTTGTTTTGTAACCATGAAGAAGTTGATTGATTCCTTGTACACAAAATAACTCTCTTTCAGAAGCTCTGTCATATTCTCTATTCTTCTATTCAGGATGTTAAAGTTGGTATATATTTCATCAGAAGATTTCTTTAATATATTTACTGTAGAATCTACTATTGAAGTTTGTTTTTTAATTAAATCGACCGTCTTATGTTGGTTGTCTAACAGATTTCTCATGTTTAGTTCTATTTGAGTTCTATCATCGGCATCCATAATACCGAATAACATATGATGCAATGACCCAATAAAATTAAACGGTGAACGCTTAAGTCGCGACTTTTCTCTTGGCATAAAAAGCTTATTATTCTCCTCCAGTTCAATTATTTGTTTTTCTGTGTGATTAAGAATTATGTTGCATTGATCTTCAAAGTCAAGAAGCTTTACGCATATAACTCTCATTTTTCTAATTAGAATGCTACCTTTTTCAATCATTTCAAAATATGGATCCATTTTGTAAAATATAACTAAACCCCAAGAGGAGGATACTATTTCGACCTCTCCCAAGGGATCCAAATATATTGCTGCTGAATTATTTAAGTTTTCCAACGTCCACTTTCTTTTGCCATCTGGTAATGACGCTGCATTTGATAATTGACAACATAGCATTAACATTTATATAACTCCCATAAGTCCAACTTTTGAAAGTCTACTGCTTTTCCTAGACTTATATTCTTCTCTTTCAATCTCCTTGATTCCCTCTAGAGGACATATTTTGTGAATTGGTCTTGTAATTGGACCTTCCTGAACTTTTATTTTAACTACCCTTACTTTCTCATCTTTTCCTTTGTGTACTTGTTCAACTTTTCCTAATGGCCACCTAGCTGGGTGACAATTTCCATCTTAGACTAAAACTATTTGGCCTTCATTTATATTTTTTATATCCTGCTTCCATTTATATCTCTGTTGCAGCGTATATAAATACTTTTCTTTCCATTTTTGCCAGAAATCTCTCTTCAATTTTTGAATTAATTTCCATCTATCAAGATTTCCTGTCTTTTCTGCTGTTATGGCTTCCCCTGCCCCTAATGTTGGTCTTCCAATTAAGGTATGGCCTGGAGTCAATACTTGCGATGTTTTTAGAGGTCAAAAACTGCGACACACTGAAGGCACGATGGCATGGAGCATTGTCATGATGAAGGATCCACGTTTTGGCAATCTCTGGACGGACTCTTATGACTCGTTTTCGCAGCCGATCGAGTACTTTCAGGTAGAAATGTTGGTTGACGGTCTGCCCAGGTGGTACAAGCTCTTTGTGCACGATTCCTTTGCTGCCAAAGAAGCAAATCATCATCGTTTTCACTTTTGATTTGCTCATTCTCGCCTTCTTCGGTCTGGCTGCACCAGGAGGCAGCCACTGTTGACTTTGCCGTTTTGTTTCGGGATCGTACTGAAAATACCAACTTTCATCACCAGTAATTACACGATCGGGAAGAGTTGGATCAGCTTCAACCTGTTCCAGACAATCCTGTGAAATGGACATTCGCTCGTGTTTTTGCTCCGCCGAAAGGTTCTTCGGTACCATCTTTGCACACAGCTTTTTCATGGACAAATCATTAGTTAAAATTTTTCTGACGGTTTCTCGTTTCAAATTAAGTTCATCAGCCAACATTCGAATGGTTAGCCGCCGATCTTGATGCACGAGAGTGCGCACACGCTGAACATTGTTGTCAGTTCGAGCTTCAACCGGCCTCCCACTTCGCGGTTCATCCCCGACGCTCTCACGACCATTTTTAAAATCTTTATGCCATCGAAACACCTGAGCACGACTCAGGGCTTCATCACCGAACACTTTGACCAATTTACCGTACGTTTCCGTAACAGAATCGCCGAGTTTAACGCAAAATTTAATCTTACGTCGTTCCATATTCGTGACACGCCTTAGAAACACGTTGTCGAAAACACAACACAGCTGGAGAACTATCAAACGTACGAAAGTCGCGAGCACATGTATCGATAGAGGAGGGATGGGAGATTAACCGACCGAAGTTTCAGGTTCGCAGTGTTACCACAAGCGCGGCTAAAAAATCAGTCTCATTACTTATTGGTCAGACCTCGTATATCGTCTGCAGATGTATACAGTGGTCTTGAATTTAACACTGCCTTTATTTGACATAATAATGTCGACATTTCTTCGAATGTCAATTGAGAGTCTTCAATTACTCGTTTCAAATGGTATTTTACTGATTTTACCCCAGCCTCCGATGTGAGGTCCTGCCGGGGGAATAAAATGCCACTCAATATTCTCTTTTACCAATATCGGAATACTTTGTATTATTTCTGGAGTGTTTGATATCGATTTCCTTAAATTCATATCTGTATTTCCCACCTCAGTTAACACTAGCTTAATTTGATTTTTAGCCTCTTCCATAGTGTCGGATCCTGTCATTGTTTCGTCCATATAAAAGTCATTTTTAATTGTTTCCCCGACTGTTTTGTTACGGCAGTTCTTTGCAATAAAATTTTGTTCACATTTTTCCTTTTCAATGTCGTCTAACTCATCCTCTTCTAACTCCCAAAATCTTTCTAAATCAATGTTTTGAATGGCTGTTGCGACGACTGATTTATTACTTTCGGACTTTGTACCACCAGAAACTATCCACCCTAAGTCCATATTTTGACCTAGCAGTCCACCCATTTGTACTAATCCTTTCTTAAGAATATGCATATATAAATCTGAACCAATAATAATATCTATACGGTCTGATATGTTAAATTTGGGGTCGGCTAAGGTATAGCTATTCCAATCTTTGAGATTAATATTAAGCGATTTCACTGGTAGGGCCCTCATTAACCTAGGCAATACAATTGCCTCAATTTTGTAAGGTCTTTTATCTAAATTTGGAGTTTTTATGCCTAATTTTACTCTATATTTGGATGTGCTACTCTCTGAACCTACCCCCCTAATTTCAGTGATCTCTTTTATTCTAGGTAGCTTTAGTATTTGGAGTGCCTCTTCCGAAATGATCGGGCATTGTGACCCATTTCAACCAGTGATCTTAATTTTTCATAAC
>JAWNLA010000010.1:0-19261 GCA_035041605.1 Drosophila atroscutellata
GAATTGACATGAGATCACTTTGCACCGTGGGTCCAACTTGCAATATGTCATTTAGGGATTTTCCCGTCGATGTCTTACATGATGCATCGAAGACAACTCTTAGTTTTGTTGTGCTGCTGTCAGGTTTCAGCACACAATGATGAGGGATGAAATAATGAGATTTTGGAAGGAGCCTTCGAGGGACAACTTTCATATGACCCAATTGTTCGTATTCAGTCATGAAGTCCACATATGATTTCCAGATTTTTGGATCTGTCCTTCTTTCTATTGCGAGGAAACGTTTTTCTGCAGTCTCCAACGAGGGCCCCAGGGCTGAAGAGTGTTCAGCAAACGGCAATTTTACTATAAATCTGCCATCTGCTGCAATCTGCAAGTTCTCTACGAAATGTTTTTCGCACTCCTTTTCAACTGGTGTACGATGCCTTTCTGTGGTTTCCAAATTGTCAATTGTCCAGAATCGCTCCATTAGGGTATTCGTTTCTTCTCCTGTAGTTACTGCACAAATGGCTGATGACATCCTTGAATTTTTCATTTTTCCGGCCACAACCCATCCCAACTTGGTCTTTTGCATTATTGGACCAGAGGGTATTTTGTGTTGTTGTGGGAGCAATAGTGCATAATAGTGTTCTGCACCGATAAGCATGTCGATTTTGCCAGGCTTATTGAATTGGGGATCTGCTAATGGTCGGTTTGCTGGCATGTTCCAATCTTTGTCATTTATTGCTTGGGCTGGCTGATCCGTAATAATATGCGGTAGAATAAATGTTTCAATCCGCATTGTAAAGTCGTTGTGTAATGATTTTACCAACAGATTTGCACGAGCTCTGCTTGTCTTTTGTTGTCCACCGATGCCTTCAATTCGCAGTGAAGAGTCGTGTCGTTTCAACGATAATAAAGAAGCGAGTCGTTCTGATATTATGTTGATCTGAGATCCAGAATCCAGCAAAGCCTTGAAAGTGGCTTGTTGTCCATTATTTCCTTGGACTATTACCTTTGCTGTAGCAAGTAGATTTATGTTTTTGCTACATGCTGAGGCTACAATTGGCCTTTGTTGCTCCAGTGAGGATTTTTCCAAATGCAGCAGCGTATTGTGTCTTTTTTGGCACTTGAAGCAGTTAGATTTGATTGGGCAAACCTTTGCCATGTGATCTCCTTTTAGGCAATTGACGCATAGCCTTTGTCGTTGCGTCCAATTCAATCTCTCAGCGACAGTCTTTGCACGGAAATCGTCGCACCGAAATACAAAATGATCGGACTTTTTGCAATAGAGACAGTTCTTTCTTGCAGTAGATGAGGTTGCACAAGATGCTCCCGTCGAGTGGTTTTTGACATGACTGTGTGTTTTGCTTCCACTAGCTAAAACACGAACTCTTTGTTCAAGAAACTGGAGCATGGTGTCCAGTTTCTGTATTTGCTTTGAGTTGCTTAATGATTGCTCGTACAGCGTTTTATTTGTGCTGTCGAGCTTATTTCTTATGACCGCAATTAGAATAGGGTCCCACGATGAAATGTCTAGTCCCAGTCCCTTGAGAGATGCAAGGGACTCCAAGGTGACTATGTAAAGCTCCTTAAGCGATTTTACATTGTCATTAATTGTTTGTTGCATTAAGAATCGGTTCAATACCGTTGATGCAATGTCTCTTGGATTGTTGTAAGCGTCAACCAAGATGTTCCATGCGTGGAGGTAATTGTCCTCTTTCAAATCGATTTGGCGTATTAATCTTTCTGCCTCACCGATCACGCTGGTTTTTAAATACCACATTTTCTGAATTGTTGGCATGCTGGTATTGTGTACCATGGACACAAACATATCGAAAAATTGTGTCCATTTTAATATATCCCCATCAAATTTGGGGATGGTTATACGAGGCATGTTTATATCATTGGTGCACTGCTTATTGTTTTTTGAAGATAGTGCCCTTTGAACATCTTCTTCTGCCTGTAGATACTCCTTTGTATCATATCCATTTTCTTCCGGATTTTCGACTTCTTCGTACAGCCGAAAATGGACTTCTTGGATTTGAGCCCATAGATTCTTTATGAGCTCTAGTGATGTGTGCTCAATAGGGGTGCTTTGGTGCAATGTGCGATGCAGTGATGCGATCATTGCCCTTTGACGCCGGCACAATGCAATCACCTTGAGTTCTAAGGTGGATAGCTGACGCTGATCATCGCCAATCTCAAGCCTCTTGCTTGTGGCTTGATTTATAGTTTCAGCATCATTTTTCATTACTTCTAAGCACTTCAGGACAGTTGTTCTTATGTCCTCATAATAGCTGAAGTATTGATGATCTTCTGGTAGCTTGCCAGATTTTCTAATGACTTCGTCATTTTCTTGAACAGAACTCCATTCCTTGTTGAGAGAGTCTGTTTTAATTCTGTGATAGCCAGTCTGAGCTTTTCTCTCAGCGGAATCCTTTTTGTAATTAGATATCAGCCGTACAATTTCCTTGCCGATATCTTGTTGGACATCAAGTAACTCCTCGATGGTTAACTTTTCTGATGCCATTTTTGTCGCTTGTTGGACTTTGTTGTTAGTGGTCGTTTATCTAAACGAGAGCACACTGTTGATCCTGATATGTCGCCTGGTTGACAAATTCAGATGGTCTCTCTAACACAGAATAGTGATCTGAGTTAGGGGAATGTAGGTATCCTTTGATTGTCGCCTTGTTGACAACTTCAAGTATGGATTTTGTAAATTGAATATCCTTTGTCGCCTAGTTGACAACTTCAGAATAAAATCACGTCGGGGTCACCAAAATGTTTGTGTAAAGGGAAGTATTCAGCACATAAACTGACTACTAAAAATCGTCGCAACTAGCACTTGAACTAGGTGGACTGCGGAGAGTGAGGTCCTTCGTTGCGCACAGCAAATGCGATGGTAGAAATAAATGAAGACGTCTGACGGGGTTGAGTCTATGAAGAACACTAACTTTATTGAATAAAATGCGTGGCTTATATACAAAATTCTTAGACTATAATATTCAAAGATGCTGATAGCTGACCCATGCAAGTCAGCGTTGTTCAAGTGTGCAACTGAGAAATGCTGACAGGCCAATATTAGGCACTTGAGGCTAGCTTGAGTGGGTCAAGCTATTTTTTAGAGGCTAGAGGAGATGTCGCCTTACAAACGCCTGCACTCGATAAAGTGAGACTGCGGCTGCCTTACAAGTGGCTGAACTCGATGGAGTGAGACTGCGATCGCATTACAAACGGCTGCACTCGGTGGAGTGAGACTGCGATCGCCTTATAAGTGGCTGCACTCGGTGGAGTGAGACTTCGATCGCCTTATAAGTGGCTGCATAATATTTTCTATTGTAAACATTTTCTATTTGTATGAATCTAAACAATATGAATCTAAACATATGGCATTTTGAAGTTTCGATCTATGCCCATATACCGATTTTCAGGCTATAATTTTGACTTGTCTTCCGACCTAACATCTCGTTTTCAACTTTAAATGTACGATTGATTTAGGGGCAAAACTATGATCAAAAAGCCATAGCTTTTTAAAATGAGTTGAATTTTGACGAAGTTATGGCATTTTGAAGTTTCTATCTATGCCCATATACCGATTTTCAGGCCATAATTTTGACTTGTCTTCCGACCTAACATCTCGTTTTCAACTTTAAATGTACGATTGATTTAGGGGCAAAACTATGATCAAAAAGCCATAGCTTTTTAAAATGAGTTGAATTTTGACGAAGTTATGGCATTTTGAAGTTTCGATCTATGCCCATATGCCGATTTTCAGGCCATAATTTTGACTTGTCTTCCGACTTAACATCTCGTTTTCAACTTTAAATGTACGATTGATTTAGGGGCAAAACTATGATCAAAAAGCCATAGCTTTTTAAAATGAGTCGAATTTTGACGAAGTTATGGCATTTTGAAGTTTCGATCTATGCCCATATGCCGATTTTCAGGCCATAATTTTGACTTGTCTTCCGACTTAACATCTCGTTTTCAACTTTAAATGTACGATTGATTTAGGGGCAAAACTATGATCAAAAAGCCATAGCTTTTTAAAATGAGATGAATTTTTACGTAGTTATGGCATTTTGAAGTTTCGATCTATGCCCATATGCCGATTTTTATGCCATAATTTTGACTTGTCTTCCGACTTAACATCTCGCAAGTGCAAGTGTTAGAAAATTAATATTACAATTTAGCAAAAGAAGTTAACTTCTCCAATGACGGAACTAACAATATATATACACACATGTGCGTATCCAACAATGAATCCGAATCTTTTAGGACAAAGCCTATATGGTAGTGTACCGGATCAACAAATCAGAGTAGAAACTTACATGATTCCCCGCGGTGAAAGGCCTTCCCTCGTGGACGCACATTTGCTTTGGTACGCAGTCGACTCTTTGTTATTTGGTTTTTTTTTTTTTTTTTTTTGTTTTCACTTTCACACACCCGAGATTCGGTTGTCCCACCTTTGCACATCCATATTTATATACATATATAGTGACATATCCAGATCACGCAGATCTCTCATGTCCACGCACACTGCGACCGCAACAGCAGTGCACAAGAAACGCCTCAGCATACACATAATCAAATTACAAACAGAACCAGCGATCACAACCAAAAATGTAATACAACACCTATCCCATTCTACAAGTGGGCTAACGTGAAACCCAAACGGACAACCGACACCACCATTAGACTCCGTCAGTGCACTCTACAAGTGAGCTAGCATAAAACTCAAGTGGACCATCGCCAGACCCAAGCGGGCCATCCGACACCTCCACCAATAGGACAGCAGCGACACAGCTGCAACATCGCAGAAGAGGCAAATGCGAGTTTTCATTTTAAATAAACCACTACCATAAGATCTAGAGTTATTTTGTACGCAAAACCAAGAAGACGTGTGTGCTTTAATAAAAATAATCAATTGTCAGATTTTATATTAAATAAAGATTTCTAATAATCAATCGTCGGATTTTATTCATTTGGCGCTGCCGGGATAACTCTCACTTATAAAATACGTAATTATATATATATAATTACGTTTTTGGGGAGTGCTGTACCGGCGGCGCCATATGAAGAAACTGACAACGGGTTTTTAAGGATAATATAAATTTTTATTTAAAAGAACAGACGTCCTCTCCGCTTCACGTACAAAATCACTCTCGACTTATGCTAGTGGTTTATTCTAGCCAAATGAGAGGAACTGCGCAGTCTTGCCGTCTGTCGGTTGTCCGTTTGGGTTTCACGTTAGCCCACTTGTAGAATGGGATGGGTGTTGTATTACATTTTTGGTTGTGATCGCTGGTTCTGTTTGTAATTTGATTATGTGTATGCTGAGGCGTTTCTTGTGCACTGCTGTTGCGGTCGCAGTGTGCGTGGACATGAGAGATCTGCGTGATCTGGATATGTCACTTCCCCATCCCTTAGAAATGAGCTTGTCCTCAAGCGTTAGAGTATAGGATATAGCTGTAAGTTGTTGGCGTTTTCGATGGTTGCTTGGTTTTCTTGTTCGACGTGTGGTGTCGGTGCTGTACTATTCTTATATTTAATTATTAGTTGTTTTGGTAAATTTTTGAATTTAAACAAAGCATAGCTTATTATTACTATTGACAATACTGTCACTAATGTTAAGCTTATGATTAACAAGGTATTGTTAGTTTTTGTATGTTCTCTTATGCAAGTTGATATTTTTATATTTAACAATTTTTGTGAATCAATATTTAATTAAATTTGTTCATATTTATTTTCTTTTTCTTTTTAAATTTAGTTTTATAAAGTGTGATTTTTCGGCCTCTATTCGTTTCTTTGAAATGTTTGCTATCTAGTTGTTTTGTCATGCTTTTTTTCCTGAATGGATTTGTTATTTTTGATTTGATAACTAGCATTTCTCTATAGTTTGTATCTACTTTGTACGTTTTTCTTTTGTCAGTTAACTTATTGATCTTTTTAATTTTATTCAACTGGGTACTGTATGCTGAATGTATACCTTTTGTTAGTGGTGGGTCCTTATATTCTTCTTCCTTATTTTTGTTTTCATATTCTTCTTCCATATTTTCGTTAACATATTCTTTTTTCTTATTTTCGTTAACATATTCTTTTTTCCTATTTTCGTTACTATATTCTTTTTTCTTATTTTCGTTTTCAAATTCTTCTTCCCTATTTTCATTTTCATTATCTTCTTTCTTATTTTCGTTTTTGTATTCTTCTTCCTTATTTTCGTTTTCAAATTCGTCTTTCTTATTTTCATTTTCATTTTCTTCTTTCTTATTTTCGTTTTTAAATTTTTCTTCTTTATTTTTGTTTTCATAATTTTCTTCTTTATTTTCATTTTCATTATCTTCTTTCTTATTTTCGTTTTTGTATTCTTCTTCCTTATTTTCGTTTTCAAATTCGTCTTTCTTATTTTCACTTTCATTTTCTTCTTTCTTATTTTCGTTTTTAAATTTTTCTTCTTTATTTTTGTTTTCATAATTTTCTTCTTTATTTCTGTTTTCATATTCTTCTAGCTTATTTTCATTTTCGTATTCATTTTTCTGATTTTCGCTTTCATATTCTCTTACCCTATTTTCGTTTTCATATTCTTTTTTCTTATTTTCATTTTCAAATTCTTCTTCCTTATTTTCATTTTCATTATCTACTTTCTTATTTTCGTTTTTAAATTCTTCTTCTTTATTTTCGTTTTTGTATTCTATGTAATTTATTATAATCTTAGTTTTGGGAAATCGCTCTACATCTGATATGCCGTTCTTACTTGTTGTGTTGGCCTCTGTGGCAATTGAGGCACTGCTGGTGCTGCTGACGAAGGCGCTGGACGCGGGCTCCTTAATGATGATTTCGTTGTTGATTTTTTGTTGCTGCTGTTGCTGATTGGTACCAACCTCCAGGTCATGGTCCAGCTCCAGTTCGGGAACGACTATCGTGGTCACTGGTATGGGAACAGGCAAAGTTAGGTACTTCTTGCTGGCGATGGCATCGAACAGACGATCAACGAAACGAGTCGTTTGCTCGGATAGAAACACATTCAATTGCTTGATCATGACTCTCTTGAGGTCCTTTTCCGATTTGTCTAATTTCAGTAGATGAATTACGAAGCCTGCCAAACTCGAGGGTACAGATTTGGTGAGTGGATTGAGCACAACGATCAGCCAATCCTTCATCTTTGCCCAGCTTTCCACTATCATTTTGTTGTATCGCCCCCAATGTTGTTTGCTTCTGCTTGCGTCCCCGATTTGGTAGATTTCCTTTAAGACTTCGATACTTCCCATATAGGCTCCCATTTCATCATCTTCATCATAGAAGGATCGTGGTCGGCATTTATGTCCGTGTATTCGGATCAATGTGGCTTCTGACATCATTTTGTTGTTGTGTTTTATTTCTTTTTTTTTTCTTTGAATGTTAAAAAAAATTTTGTTATTTTTATTTTATTTATTTTTTGTTCACTTCCGTTTTGTTTATTTTTGATTTGTTTGTTATGCTTTCACAGTTATGTTGAGTTATTATTATTTTTTTTCTTAAATATCAGTTTCTTAAGTTTTTAAGGATCACGGGGTCCTTATGCGGATAACAGTTTTGCAAAACACTAGTACGTTTCCTGTAAAGGATCACGACGTTTCACAATTTTGCTATTATCCTTCCGAGATTTTAAAGGTTCACGGGGTCCTTATGCGGATAACAGTTCTTGCAAAACACTAGTACGTTTCCTGTAAAGGATCACGACGTTTCACAATTTTGCTATCCTACCGGCTGCGCCAATTACGTATTTTATAAGTGAGAGTTATCCCGGCAGCGCCAAATGAATAAAATCCGACGATTGATTATTAGAAATCTTTATTTAATATAAAATCTGACAATTGATTATTTTTATTAAACACACACGTCTTCTTGGTTTTGCGTACAAAATAACTCTAATCTTATGGTAGTGGTTTATTTAAAATGAAAACTCGCATTTGCCTCTTCTGCGATGTTGCAGCTGTGTCGCTGCTGTCCTATTGGTGGAGGTGTCGGATGGCCCGCTTGGGTCTGGCGATGGTCCACTTGAGTTTTATGCTAGCTCACTTGTAGAGTGCACTGACGGAGTCTAATGGTGGTGTCGGTTGTCCGTTTGGGTTTCACGTTAGCCCACTTGTAGAATGGGATAGGTGTTGTATTACATTTTTGGTTGTGATCGCTGGTTCTGTTTGTAATTTGATTATGTGTATGCTGAGGCGTTTCTTGTGCACTGCTGTTGCGGTCGCAGTGTGCGTGGACATGAGAGATCTGCGTGATCTGGATATGTCACTATATATATATTGGTCGTTTTAGATTTAGATTTTTTTTTTAATTATGAGTGTAATTTTAAAATTTAGATTTATAAAAAAAATATATTTTTTTTACTTCATTGTTCGCACTTGTCCTTTTGATTTACATGGTTATACTCTTCCTTAAAATTTTAACCTTAACAAAAAAAATATCACTAAACTTAAACCACCTGAATGGAGAAAAAAAACTTTTAGCTTTTATACGGCTTAAACCTGCACTTTGGGGTCATGCTCGTTGGGGCTTATAGCTTCCGCTAGTGAACACTGCACTTCACGTTGCTAGTCTGCTGTGGGCGACGTATTTTCCAGAACGAAAAAAAAACTCAACAACAAAAAAAACCGGGCGGCGTACAGTTTCGCCTGCCAAAACTTTTCTCAGCCGCGTGCAGTCTCGGCTGCAGAAAAAACTTTTCTCAGACTCGTGCAGTCTCGGCTGCAAAAAAAACTTTGATCCGCGGCGTGTAGTCTTGGCTGATCCACGCTAACCCAACTAAAGAGAGCCTCTCATCGTGCAGCTCGGCTTTAATAGCGCAGCTTGGCAAAGCTCTCGGATTCCGCAGTTATTCAGCTATCCACAGCTTTTATCCTATCGGCCAAAGCTTTGCCTGCCGCAAAGTCTGCAATGATTAATTAATCGTAAATCAACTATCATTGCCGACTTTTAGCCGGCTGCACTATTTACGTCGGCCTCCTATCTGCCGTATATCTCGCATCGCTAGACGGTGATATAAATTACCACACCCTTTCGGGCACCGACCGTTACACCACCCGATAATCTTCCACCAATCGACAGAACGATTAGCGGGAATCAGGCCCTTATCCTTTGCATGGTAGGTGCCTATCTCTCGACCCCTTAAGTCTTCTAACAAATAGAAACAGTTTCCTAATTTCATTTTGACTCTACACTTCTGATCTAATTTCTGATCGGTTTGAAATGAGACTGCCTTTGCCGGAAGATTATATTGGGTAGCATTTCGCACATAAGCCTTTCGTATGTTTTTCTTTATATCCTGCCGCAACAGAGTCAAGTTATCTGAGCGATCTCCAGCAGTCATCAGTTCCTCGAGCATGTCTAATTTCTCCAACAGCTCGTAGTCTTTACCATGGGTTATCATATCTAAGCCAAATAGCACCTTATAAGGTGAACAGCCTAATGACTGGTGAAGGCCCGATCTCAATGCACAGGAAATGCCAGACAGGTGCATATCCCATTCTCGTTGGTCATTGCTTATATACGATCGCACTGCAGCTAGCAAGGAACGATTCACCCGTTCGGCTGCATTACTCTGCGGTGAATACAGAGCGGTATAAACATGTTTTATGCCTAGTTTCGTTAACACGGCATTAAATGAGCTTGCCTTGAATTGCGAACCATTATCACTGATAATAGTTACGGAAGATCTGGTCCACAAGAAATTCCTGTATTTTTTCCGATGTAAATTTCTTGAGCGGATACACCCAATGAAATTTGCTAAAGTGATCAAGAACAATCAACACGCCAATGTGTCCCTGCTTGCTGCGCGGATATGGGCCTAATAGATCAATAACTAGACGTTGGAAGGGTCGAACTGTGGGACAATGCTCTCCCATGGGGGGACAAAGACTGTAATTTGGAGCCTTTGCAGACTTACAGACGTCGCACTTCCGAACATAATCGCGTACGTCCGCTGCGAGACCAGGCCAAAACAAATTTCGGCGTGCCCTCTCCAAGGTTTTCTGCATACCTCCATGTGAGGACATTAAGCTGTCATGTGCTTGCTGAAGGACACTAGGGCGCAATTGCACAGGCACCCATAATCTCCATGACCGTTTTTCCTGTTCGGGATCACCCAAGGCGTGTTCGACGCGTTTATATAAACGCTTATCGACAATGCTTATGTCTGGATACGAAGATTGATTTTGCTCAAAATCCTTAATCAGTCGTACGTAAGCTGAATCATTAAACGAATCATCATTCAATTTGATAATAGGTCCTATCTCTATCCCTGCAATTTCCTCTTCTGAGAGACGAGACAAAGCATCGGGGACACAATGGTCTTTGCCTTTTCGGTGTGAAAACGAAAACTTATATTGCTGTAAGCGGAAAATCCATCTAGCTAATCTGCCAGATACATTTTGTTGCCGTATGAGCCATAAAAGGCTCGAGTGGTCTGTGACCACTTCAAACTCTTGCATTTCGAGGTAACAACGAAACTTCTCGATGGCTAGAATTACGGCTAAACATTCTCTTTCGGTGACACTGTAGTTGCGTTGAGATCGGGATAACTTCCTAGACATATAAGCGATTGGCTTTTCATCCCCGTCCTCTGAAAGTTGAACCAGCACATACGTTTAACGTTAAGTTTGCTCGTTTGAATTGCTCTGCGAGTCGAATAAGGACTGCTAGATGAGATGAAAAGTCCTCCGACACTACGCACAGATCATCCAAATAACCAAAAACACAGTGGCGAAGATCGGGCGGAATCAGACTGTCCATGAGTCTACATATGGTGGAAGGGGCATTACACAATCCGAACGGCATAACCTTAAATTGGTACAAGGGTCTACCAGGGACAGTGAGCGTGGTAAGGGGCTTGGATTCCTCGCTCAACTCAATCTGCCAATACGCATCTTTTAGATCAAGCTTGGTTATCGAATTAGCACGGGGCAGTCTCGAAATGATTCCATCTATGCTGGGTAAGGGATAAGCATCCTTCTTGGTAACGTCATTAAGCTTTCTTGCATCTAAGCAGAGACGAACTTTATTCGGCTTAACGACCATCCTCGTCGGCGAAATCCAAGCACTCGTTGAGGGCTCAATGACACCTAATTCCAACATACGATCTATTTCAGCGAAGACAAGTTTCTCCACTGTAGGACTAACCGGGTAGAATCTTTGTTTCACCGGTAGTGCGTCTGCAATTTCAATACTATGCTATATGAGTTTTGTTCGACCAAAACCATCCTCACCATTTGGGAACAATTTCTTGACCACATCTAACTGCGATTGCTGCAATGTCGTCAAGGGAAACAAATGAGAGTCACTTGCACCGCAAGCTGGCTCTATTTCCATAGCAGAGATTATATTTGGTGCGAGTGCGAAGATCTTCCAAAAATCAATGCCAAGGATCAGTTTCTGTTTAATAGATGGGATGACAAACAGCTTCATAGGCCGTTGTTGGTCCTTATAAGTCATGACAACATTAAGAACACCAACTACGTCATGACCTTTGCCGTCCGCTGTCTGTACTTGTGACTTTACTGGCTTAAATTCTGGCAGTGTCATCAGATCTAGACCTTCAAAATGATCACCTACACATGAGATATTTGCACCAGTGTCTAATAACCCATGTTCCATTCGATTTAAGAATGACACTGTGGCGTAGCTACGCATATCTTTTGAACTACTGAAAATCGTAGCTACTAATAGCTTACGAGTTTTTCTAACATCCCCGTTGAATTTCCGTATCCGTTCAGAACTCGGTTTAGGCTTCGACGGGACTTCCCTAAAAATACGATCTCTAATGGCTAAATAGTTATCTAACTTTATATTATATCTATCCTCTAAATTACCACAACTTGAACCAGGCAAAGCTTCTTCCTTTGCTCTGCTTAAAAGATTAGCTGGCTGCGACACCAAGGGAGCAGCTCTCGCTAAGGGATGAGTTTTTATGACAGGGACAACCGACTGTGTTTGGTTGCCCCCTTTTGGAGGTTTTCCGACGCGCGTTGTATACACATTGGGAGCTCCGCATCCATAGCAGAATACTCTGCGATCAGCCAAACAGTCTTTCCAGAAATGTCCTAACTCTTCGCCATTCCAACGCTTGACCTTTGGCCCTGCTTGACGTAACGCAGCTACTTCAACTACGGGGTCAAGTTCCGAACTGGATTCGCCTTCTGACACTACTTCCTCCATTGCGTATACTTGCTGTCGATTACCCGACGACTTGGGTCTGGGTAGTTCTGTGTACATGGAACGCAACTCATTCATCAAATGTTCGTTCATCTGCACCAATCTTTGCAGATGACCTACAGATTCTGCAACTTCGAACAACAATTTGTGACGGTGAACCAGAAGAAGGTTGTTCTTCAGAATCTCCAAAAGTTCCTCCTCACCAATCTTCACGGTGACCCAATCCATCAAGGACAAAATCGCATCATAGAATGTCGTAAATAATTCTAATTTTGCTTACGGGAACGCACAAGTTCTTTGATCATAAAATCGGACCGATACTCTTTAAACTGGTGTCGAAGAACGGCACAAAAGTCTTTCCATACGATGGAAGACACTTCCTTGTGATAGCGCCAGTACCAGTCTCGCGCTTTACCGACAAATAAAACGTGCATATGCTTGCAAAGACCACGAAAGTCGCTATCCAAAGTTTCGTCCGTCAATGTTTTGACTCTATAGATAAATTCTTCCACACTCAAGCTATCCTCCGATCCATTAAAATTTAAATTCCATTTCTGCATGGTATCCGCCATGCGACTGGGGTGCACAGAATGATACGTGGGAGGAGAAGAAGCTCGAGGAATTTCATCGGGTGGGACCGTGCTAGACCCGCATACTAAGGTGTAACGATGATAAAATTCTTGTCACCGTTTGTTCAACCTCGGTTTGGTCGACCTTGCTTCGGGCGGGTTCCAGTTGGCGCAGCCGCGGTATTTATGGGATTTGACGTATTACTGCCATCCAACTCCGTCGCATGTTGGGCTCCAGTCTCCAGGTCAACGGCAGGCTCCAGGGTTCTTGCCAACTTCCTAGTCACAGGACGATGAGCAACAACTGCTGGCCGGGCTCTACTGACTGTGCGATCCAACGAAGGTGAACAGTTTCCTACTACCAATTTACATGCCCCAGTTCTACAAGCGTTATTGCAACGGGGACATTGAGCGTTCGCTTCTAACCAAGTTTCCAAACACCCTTGGTGAAAAACATGGCTACAACTTGTAATCAGACATGGTTGTGTATTATTATGTCATTCCAAATGTGCATACTATGCATGTGTCAATCCTTGGTGCAGTCTGTGACTGACTGATAGGGCTACGATTTGCAAACATCATTATTTCAAAAAAAGAACTGTCCTACTATATGGCCAAAATAACTAACTTGAGTGAACCACTGGTAAAACCAACAACTTTCAGCCAACGAAAAAAAAGGGGATTTAATTTTGGGCTATTGCAACTAAAATAGTGGACAGACGGACTACAGAGTGAATGACTCCCCGCGGAGCTTAATAACTTCTGTATAAATACGCGCTCACAGCGTCCTTTACATTCAAGAAGCTAAAAGAACTCAGCGCAGAGTTAATTTCTGCAGCACACCTATTTCACTGGCATGGCATATATTCCATGATAACTTCAATAAACAGAATCCAAAAAGAATCTCATAGGGACTTCCGGCAGGACATTCTGCTGAGCCGAATGCGCAAAATTCACGGAAGTATACAACATTATTTCAGATGTCTATAAAGCAAAAAATACAAAATACAAGATTTGCGACACGAAAGGCAAAAATGAGCAAAATGTTCATGAGCGATCCAATTGGCACCGAATACTGCAAGAATCACGAAAGTATAGGTTCGTATAGGATAAATAATGATCCACTCAGTGAATCCGCAATACTGTCAAATTGCACTGAAACTCTAAGGACGTAGTATAGTTAGAGAATTTAGCATACTATACCCATACTCAAAACAACTGATATGTGAGACCACTACCTTTGAGCCTTACTCTTACACTTATTGTGGTCCATTTCTTCTGTACGCTCTTCAGATAGTGGCCCCCCGTTGGGCGCCAACAATTATGTAACCGCCAACGTCGGGAGGGATATCCAAACTATGGTGGACTCGCCACACCCCGAATTGGGGGTAAGAGTGGGGCGAGCGGAGTCCGGGATGGGTAGCGGAGGGGGACTCTACTGGTGGTAGCTCGTGCCGCGAGGTGGGGGGATTCTTGCTGCATGGAGTCCTGATTTTTGATTTTTCTTTGGAGTATCAGCTCCTATATTAACACCTGCGAACATATCTAAACTCCGCATCCCTAACGGTGGAGTTTAGCATGGTGGTCCAAACTAGGCGGGAAGCGCTGCGGTTCCGTTGGCTTCGGCTGTTGGTTTCGGGGTCCGAGTTGTTGTGCACCCCGCTAACGCGCTCTGTACCCACCCAACCAATTGGACTTCCTGCGCGGCCATGTTTTCTGGAAAGTCCCCAAATACAATTCTACAAGGTTCACTCAACTCATATCCCGGCCAGTAGGACACATTACAAATTTAATCATTGCCGACTTTTAGCCGGCTGCAGTATTTACGTCGGCCTCCTATCAGCTGTATATCTCGCATCGCTAGACGGTGATATAAATTACCACACCCTTTCGGGCACCGACCGTTACATATGGGAACGCAATCCCTCGTTATAAATTCTGAAATTATATTAAAGTTAATTTCTTTCCTTACCATAATCCACGCTCTCGGCGTTGGGTGTCTTTGATCCCACATTACCTTTGAGCTTGCCGTAAACAGGCCTTTAATGCCATTGTTCACCCATGGCTCCTGCACAACGGCTAGCCCGAGATGCCGTTTGGTAAACATCCTCGCTAGGACAGCCGAGGCCGCCTTAGCACGGTGGACCAGGCCCGTTGTGATGACTCTCGTCATCTACTAGAGGAGGTGCTCCTGCTTACACTTCCTTTAACTCCTCCGAGGACATCATTGCATCCCCGTCTTCACTTCTTCGGGGCCGAGCGTCATATCCGCTAAGTCTCCATCTTCCGCCAGGTCTTCTGACAGATCGATGATGATTGACGGACGATTGCCCGGGCCGTCCGGTGGGTGCACCTCCGGCATTCTTCTTTGTTTGGGGCAGGCTGCGTTTTCCCCCCAGCCTTCTTCCTCAGACCACTCACGGGGATATTCCCGTATCGAAAGTTGATCTGGTGGCCATTCTCGACGATCGTCCTCCTGGACAATTCGTCTATTCCAATTACCAGGAGGGCTCCTTCCCCCTCGTTCCTCCTAGTAATAACTTTCCAAATGGAAAGGGGCAGCAGGGACTCGGTGGACCGATCTTTACTTCTAGGACAGAAGATTGAAATGCAGTGGGGCGACGGTATATCATCTCCCACCTTGCATTCTAGGGGCTCTCCCTTCCACGACTGTAGCCGTGGTACCATTTACTCCAGCCATTTGTCTGAGTGTTCATTGGAGCATTCAATCAGCAGATAGCCGATTCTAAAATGAATGCCCGCGAATGAAATCGCGGTGTCCCTACCTCCTCCATACTCTACGATGAGGTCATCTATTATGACCTCCTCCAGCGTGGACAAGTCTTTGTGGCTGAGCATTACCTGGGGGTAGTCCACAGGCAATACCGCCACCTTCTTGGCTGCCGCCGCATATGAAATGCGGGGCCCGTCTGGTCCGGCTGAGCTGGACATGTTGGCCGCTACATGTGATGTGCTCGGGCGCGTGTCCAGTTCCTCCTGACCTCTCCTGATCAGCGCTCGTGGTCCCGTTGGACCATGAGCAGCGCTCTTGGCCGTCGAACACCACCTTTAAGGGGTGGCCGTCGGCGGTGTCAGAGCACTACTGGTCCTCTTGGGGGCTGGTGCCGCACTCGCTGCCTTTTTGATGGCGTCATCTGGGGCCATCCCTTGCCGGAGGTACCTTAGGTACCAGGTACGCAGAGATTCCTGCGGTTCGGGTCGTCCAGCCCTCCAGGTTGGCCCCTTGGTGGGAGGAAATCCCCCTTCTTCTTCGGCCTATATGCCGCATGTCCAGCTCTCGCTTTTGGGTGTGGTGGTCGAGGTGCTCCGACCCCAGCTTCTTCTTTCAGGACAAGTGCCTGCTGACTGTGCCCCTGCTGTGCAGAGGGCATCCTCCTTGGTGTGGGCTATTTGATAGTCCGGGCCCCCAGCCAAGTTGACTCTCGGCAGTCCTATGTTTTAAGAGGCGGCAACACAAGCGCCCTGTCGGTACGGTGGCCTCAGCTCAGCCCCATCCGAACCATCCCACTAGTTCTTCAGACAACAGGTTAGCATGATATACTTCATCCATATTTTTAGTTATGAGTAGAATTAGTTCATGTTTACAATTTAATAAGACTTTGTTATAGTCTTCACAAAATCCAAACAGGTTTTTAAGAGGAAGAGAGAAATTAAAATATCCTTCATTTGCCAGTTGTTTTTCGTTTCCATTAAACCAACCAGAATTCTCAAGTATGCGACTTTCAGGCTTATTCAAGGAAATATAGTTTTTCAAGGTTAACGAAGTGCCAACAAACCTTGTTCGATCAATTTCAATTCCATTCAACTCATATCGAACCTCATCAAAAAGATAGCTCATGCAATTGTTTTTTAGTTTACCACCTCCAGTAGACGTTTTGTTAATCAATGAAATCGAGCCCTCAATATTAATAAAACTCTCGCTCGGGAGCGCATATAAGTCCTGATTTTGGATTGTGATTCTAACTTAATCTGAAATTATTGGAGATAGGCAGAGTAGCTATGATATTCTTTTTTGGTTATAGTCTCATCCAAATAGGGTTTCTCTCGAACAGCAAAGCAGCTAAATGACCGTCCTGATCAACAATTCGTATAATTAATGAGTGTATCTTTCTAGTGTTCACTGGGAAATAATTAAGATTGTGGGGCTTCTCACTCATTTTATAGCATGGAGGAACATTTAAAGCAAACTCATGCAAATACATGGCTTGATTCTGCCTTGATCCGCTTACAATATTACATTCTATCCGAATTGTATTTACTTTTAAAATATCCACAGGCTGGTCTGAGATGTGTATTGAATTCGTATTTAATATCTTTTTATTAAACCCAAATAATTGACCAATTGTATTCCCTTTAATAAAATATACGGCTTGTTCCTTAGTTGAAACTATTACTTCCAGTGGGGTGTTTAAATTTATCTGATTCTTTTTCCTCCATTTTCTCAATAATAATATTTCTTATATCACTAAGCTCGTATGATCCAACAGGTATCTAAAAATACGAAATAAATTATTATCATGATAAACATTTGGTATTGAGTTATACATGTGAAAATAAATGAGCGCACACTCATAATTTCCTGCAATTCAATGGGTGGATGATAGTTTGCCATTAAAATTGAGCTGTTGTCCGTTAAAGTAAGAGTTGTTGTCATTTCGATCGATTATTTTCAAGTGGAATAATAATATCATTTCCCCATATTATATCTCAAATTCTAATAAAATCAGCGAAGCCCCGTCTATAGCGCCCATTTTCTAGAGGATCACCTTTACTTGTTAGTACGAAACCATAATTTTCCATCCAACAAAATTGACAAATGTTCTTAAATTCATCAAATTTCATACCTACGCCCACATAATCTTGGTATACATGTTTCATATTTAGTTCATCTTGCTTTAACATTATTATGAGGTTTGCATCACATATAAGATGTTTAGGGATGCGTGTATACGTTTGACATAAATAAAACGCATCAATATTATTATGCCGTCCCATACAGAAGTATGTACGGATATTATTTTGTTTTTCACATGCTACATCATCAAAAATCATTATAGAGTTCTTTTTAGCTTTACTTGGTGCTAGAACATTTTCACAGTTATCATCTTAGCTTCGTCGAGCGCGAACGCGTAATTTTGGTGACTGACAATTTTTCTGCTTTATAAGCTTTTCTAATGGACAAGACCACTCCAGTGGCAACATTAATTATTACATTAATGTAGTTAAAATTTGTTAATATTATAGTGTTTAAATTATTAAATTTGTGTGTAATTCACACAATAATAAAACTGTGAACTCTTGCCAAATTTCATGGCATTCAAAACAATAACAAAATACAAAAACAAATTGCATACGCCCTCGCTCAGTGCGTTGCACTTTTGATTTTGTTTTACATTTTCGGTAGTTTGAGAGTTCAAGTCAAGCTAAAGTTCTCTTGTCGCTCCCCATGCACTTTCCGTTAGCGGTCTGCTGATCGCTCTCTGAGCAGTTACGCACGACGGCGCAGCTCGGTCCGCTTGCTGCAGAGCATCGGCAATTGTGCGTGTGAGTGTTACGCGCTACTCTCTCTCGCTATTCGAAACATTCGTCGCTCGCGAGCAATTCTGCTGGTGATTAACTATTTTTGTAAAAGGCTTACACTCAGTGTGATTTGTGCGTGCGCCGCCACCACTCTAATAGAGTGTGTGCGCTTGGTGCGCGCAAATTCTGCACCAATATGAGCAATACCCCTGACACCGCTACTCCCGGCGACGCGCATGACACTGCAGCTGTAGTTTCCTGGTGCTCGCCTTCTCTTGCCAGGCAGACCAGTGAAGACCGCTATAATTTGCGCTCTCGCTCGTTAAGCAGCCACAAAAACAACATCAAAGTCAACATTGCAAGAATTGCAAATCCCAACAACAATACAAACAATGCCATAAACGACATAATCAAAACCACCGAAAACAACAATGCCAGTAAAAAACGAAAAATTGCGACTATCAATGATGATATTGACTTGGATGCAGTGCCATCTACTTCTGCTGGTACTCGTGCAGCACAAACACTAGATGATCTGTCTGATTCTGACTCAGATATCGAGTCAGTTGATATGGCAGAGAGGACTACAGATGCTGCTTCCCCAATCTTTCCACTGATTGTGGGCGATGAGGACACAATTCCGAGCGCTGCCGCTGAGATCCGCGATTCACTGTCAAACACTGGCCCTGCGGAACCTCAGCCTATAAGGCCTTCCAAGCCCCCTCCACTTATAGCAGAGGGCATCACCAACGTTGTTGGACTGCTTGAAGCATTAAATGCTGTCACGCCGCCTGACAGCTTTATGCTTAAATGCAGTGGCGGTGGTACTGTGAGAGTCATGCCAAATGGTATTGACGCTTACAGGGCTATCCAGCGAATGTTCTCAGAGAAGAGAATTCCTTTTCACTCATATCAACTAAAGGAGGACAGAGGTTTTCGAGTGGTGATCAGGGGACTGCATCCATCGCTGCAGAAAA
>JAWNLA010000015.1:0-12158 GCA_035041605.1 Drosophila atroscutellata
ATATATATATGTATATATATATATATATTTCATTCTTTTTATATTATATATATTTCTTCTGTACGTATATATATATATTTTTTTTTTTTTCTTTTTTTTTTATTCTTACTGCATCTCGTACACCCGAGTCCCGCTCCTGGTGGACGTCTTTATCCGGAATTGGCGTCCCTCGTTCCAGATGAGCCTCGAGGTACGTCGAGCCGGGTTTGGATGCTGCTCCACGTCCTCCTTGACTCCCGGTGTCCATGCCGACGGATGGAGTTCCCTCCAGCCTACCTCCGACTCCGGCGTCGACGGCTGGTGTTGGAGCGTGAGCCGTGGTGGGCGCGATACATTCGGCCTGGACGTCGGTTGCTGTGGGGGCACGGGGTTGGGCGGCTCATCCGCGGTTAGCGGCCAAGTGGGGGGCGGTGGTGGATGTGTCTCCGCACGTCCCGGTCTCGGTGATGGTTGCTGACTGGGCACGGGGTTGGGCGGCTCGTCTTCGGTCAGCTGCCACGAGGGGGGCACCTCCACACTTTCGTCCCAGACGATCGCCACAATGACAATATGGATGCGCCGTTCTTTGGTGTATGTTTGCTTATACTCCGACGTCGCCGTGGTTACGCGCGGTTCTTTCTTCGGGACCTCCGGCTGTGGCACTTCGGTGTCCTCCTCGTCGGAGGATATGACAATGATATCGTCCTTGGGCAGGTGGGCTGCACTCGGGCTGGCCCCTTCGGACCAGTCGTCCCCGCCGCACTCCTCTTCATCCTCCGAACTGGGCTCTGAATCCGAGCATGGACTGTAGGAGCTGCCGTCACTATACTCTTTTAGGTGGGAGTACGGATCTGGCGGAACCGCGGCGTTCTCCCGCATCCGCTCCGCATTTTCGGCGGCGAGTTTCTTCCAGCTGGGTCGTGGTGGGCCACTTCTTGCCACCGGAGGGCTCCTGGGCTCCAGTGCCTCTCCCTCGACCTCAATGTCCATCTCGTCCTGTGGAGTGGGGTCCGGCAGTTGGCGTGGGATGCGTATCACACGTACAAGCTGCCGTTTTCGCGTTAGACGCACCACTCGAGTCACCCGGCCACGTTGACATAGCCCTTGCATAGCCCTGCGCGTGGCTGGCTCGGCTTTTCCTCCAAGATTTTGTCTCGACCGGCGTTGGCCACTGGAAGCTGCTTGCTTATTAGATTTCATCCTGCTCTGTCTCCAAAAATTTTCACTCTGTTAATCTGTCATGATTTGCGGGCTTATTATATACCCTTTTGTGTGGGTGTGCGCGCTTGAATCCCTTCTCTCGCTGTCTAGGTTGAGTTGGCGCTCTATTTCCCGATGCTCGTCTTTGCTCTAGTGTGCGTGACTAACCAACGGTGTCCTGTATACCTACACCTGCACTAGTGTGGGTGACTAACCAATGGTGCATGGTTTTATTGCACACGCACCCGCACCAGTACAGTTGTTGTCGGATTTCTTCTTGGGTTTTTTTTTTCTCCGCACGCCTCTACACTAGTGCGACAATTCGCTGTTGCTAGGCGCCGAACACAACATTTTCGGTGATCGCTGTACTTGCTCTCTGAAGTTCAAGCGCTGCTGTTGTTCGTGTAGTCCAAAGCGGTGAGCGAAACATTTTCGGTGATCGGAACTCTTGCGCTCTCGTTTGCACGAGCGCTCAAAACACTTTCTCTCTCGGTGGTCGGTGCGCTTGCGCTCTCATTTGTGCGAGTGGGCGAAACACTTGTGCTCTCAATAGTGCACGCGTAGTTGCCTATTTTCTGTTGGCGATAAGCAAACGTTTTTCGCCAGCCGTTGCATTTGTTCTTCGAGTGGCGTGATCTTTGGATGTCCTCTAAGAAGGTCATGGCTATTCTCTCTTTCTGCATTAACTGTTGTTCACTTGTGCTCTCATTAGTGCATTAGAAGTGGCGTGTTCTTCTCTGAACATTCGCCGGGTTCAGGGAGGTTCACCTGATTTGGGTTCGCCTTGGGGCTCAAATTAATATTTATATTTATTTTTGTTATTCTGAATCTTTTTATTTTATTTATATGTATATATATATATGTATATATAATTATTTGTTATTATATTTCCATATGTAGGTGCATACGATCTTTGTATACCCTTCCTCTTTATTTATTCTTACCCTTTCCTTTTGGGCGTTTATTTTAATTTTTTTTCTTTACTTTTTTATATGTATAGGTGTATACCCCTTTCTTTTCTCTTTATTCTTACCCGTTCCTGTTGGTCGTTTATTTTTATTATATATATATATGTTTTTATTTTATTTTATTCAGGTGCATAAGTGTGATTCCAGTTTTTGTTTTTGGAGTCATAATTATCTTCCCCCCCCTTTTAATTTTGGGGCCGTCCTTACCCGCTTCTCCGCTGAGCTCTTCAGTTTGCAGATCACCGGCGACGTGAAATTCACGATTTGATACGGGCCGCCGTATCTTGGTGCCAGTTTGGCTGCGTATCCCTCCGCCGCATTTGACAGGTGGTGTACTTTCACCCACACCCTGTCTCCAATTTTGGGGCTCCATTGCCTAACACGAAGGTTGTAGTGCCTTGCCTGGTCTTGAGAGGCCTTCTCCAAGCTCCTCCGAACGATTTCGAAAGTTTCTTTTAACTTATTTTCGTTTTCGTGTTTCCATGGGTGGACCTCGGTAATTGTCCCACGAAGTCCGCACATACCGTGCTCCAGGGCTCTTCAGGTATCTGCGACAGCCCTGCCCTGCCGCGGCCAATTGACTCGGCTTATACTGTTGGCATATTTCGCACTGTTGAACATATGCTCGTACGTCCCTGTATAAGCCTGGCCAATAGTAGCGCCCTGCTACTCGGGCTATTGTTTTCCGGCTTCCCGTATGGCCTGCGGCGGCGGTGTTGTGATTCTCGCTTAATACTTTTGATCGTTTGCCGGTTGGCACGCACAATTTCCAGTCTGTCACATCCTCTGTTCCGGCTCTGTGCGGGATGTGCCTGTATAAATTTCCAGACTCCTCCATGTAGTCTGGAAACTTTCTTGGATTTTTGGCTATGGTGGTTCGCATCTTCTGGATCCAGTGGCAGTCTTTATTTGCTCGGGCCTTCGCGTCTTCCTTCAGCGGTTGTCGAGATAGGGCATCTGCAACAACATTCAGGTTTCCTTTCCTGTAGTTATATATATGAAACAATTGTGTTTATTTGTATGTAAGGGAAGTATTCAGCACATAAACTGACTACTAAGAGCGTCGCAACTAGCACTTGTAACTAGGTGGACTAAGGAGAGTGAAATCCTTCGATGCGCACAGTAAGTGCGATGGTAGAAATCAAAACAACGGAGTTGACGATTAGATTCGAACTGATTTTACTCTAATGAGCATGGCTTTATTTATACCTAATTCTTAACTCTAAAATACATTATTTGACAGTTTTTGTGTGTCGCGTGCATCAAGTGCAGCGATCGCAATTCCCAAGCTCCTACTCTCTAGTGTGCCATTTGTTATGCTTCCGCTGAGGGCAGCAATCGTAATATGGGTCAACCAAGTGGTGGTTTGCAATATTATTTGTTGATATTTACTTATTAGCTGTGTGTCTGCGCAAACTGCAGCGCACGTACAAATAGCTTATTATTTAATTATATGAGCCTAAACATTCTCCCGGCCGTTGAATCGGTGAATCAACAATCATCTAGATCCAGTATGAATCTTCTTGGGGCTGCTGATGAGGGATGAAATAGTGAGATTTTGGAAGGAGCTTTCGGGGGACAACTTTCATATGACCCAAATGTCATGAAGTCCACATACGATTTCCAGATTTTTGAATCTGTCCTTCTTTCTAGTGCGAGGAAACGTTTTTCTGCAGTCTCCAATGAGGGCCCCAGTGCTGAAGAATGTTCAACAAACGGCAATTTTACTATGAATCTCCCATCTGCTGCAGTCTGCAAGTTCTCTACGAAATGGCTCTCCCACTCCTTTTCAACTGATGTACGATGCCTTTCTGTGGTTTCCTAATTGTCAATGGTCCAGAATCGCTCCATTAGGGTATTTGTTTCTTCTCCTGTAGTTAGCCACAACCCATCCCAACTTGGTCTTTTGCATTATTGGACCAGAGGGTATTTTGTGTTGTTGTGGGAGCAGTAGTGCATAATAGTGTTCTGCACCGATAAGCATGTCGATTTTGCCAGGTTTATTGAATTGGAGATCCGCTAATGGTAGGTTTGCTGGCATGTTCCAACCTTTGTCATTTATACTTTGGGCTGGCTGATCCGTAATGATATGCGGTAGAATAAATGTTTCAATCCGCATTGTAAAGTCGTTGTGTAATGACTTTACCAACAGATTTGCTCGAGCTCTGTTTGTCTTTTGTTGTCCACAGATGCCTTCACTTCGCTTCGCTTGTTCTTCACAACGGACGTGTTTATTTTTTGTGCATCATAATCATTTGTTTTCGTTTCTTTTAAATTGAAATTATTATTTATTGTGATTCGCATAAATTTTGTGACATTGTGCTTGTAACGAACCTAATTTCTTGCCGGGCTAACGCTCAGTCGAGTTGTGGGTTCGTGCAACAAAATTTATAGAATTTGGTCGCGAAGTGATAATTAACAACACAATTCTTTATATTGTGAGGAGCCATATAGCTTTGACATATACTATATGCGCCCCTCGCAACAATTGCCACATACGCTATGGGCAGCCCTCCCAACGACTGCAGCAGACGACATTGGATCTTGCGCCACATCAGCATATTTCGTCAAGAACGAAATCAGCGACAACCAGCGAGCAGCATATTACATAAAGAGCCTACCGTGGGAAGGTAGCCTTGAACTGCAATCAGCGCATTCCACATAACGAAAGCATGAAGCAGGTGGTCGCTGCTCTAATTTCAACTGCAGCGACACCAGTGGGCAGCCACCTCGAAGCAGGTGACCGCTGCCATACTCCCAACAAGTGCAGCGTCGGCAGAAGAGCGTGGGAAACGCTCAAGGAAGCAAGAGCAGCGTCAGCAGAAAAGCGTGAGAAACGCCCCAAAAAGACGGCCCACCGACGCGATCTGACCTATAAAAGGGGGCGTCGCAGACCACCAAGGGCAGTCTGTGAAAAGCTATTGACGACCGACAAATCTACGAGTGCGAAACGGTGCACCAGTGAAAATCGGTGAGAAGCAGTGCAAGTCGACGAGCAGAGGCAACACGTCGACCAAGGGATCGTAACAGGACGATCCACCAGCAAGGAGCTTCGAAGGAGTCAGTCAGAAGCAGTGCAAATCCGGTAAATCGTAACAGGACGATCCATCACCGAGGGAATGCACCAGATAAGCTTTAGAGATAAGCAACCGTAATTATACCTAGCCATAAGCAAAGGACCCAATAAAGATCCTTTAACACATATAAAACGACGGTGTTGTCAATTGTCGTAATCGCAACTAACCAAAATTTGTTGCACGATCCCACAGCTCGACTGAGTTTTAGCCTAGCTAAAAATCAAACGGACTGAAAGGTTCGTTACAACTGGCGCCCACCGTGGGGCTTACGATAATTGATAGTACACAATAAATATAAACAAAAAAATTCGTCAATATCAAAAATGGTTCGCGCCTGGGTATACACCCTCAAGAGGGAGGAAGTGATAAAGTATGCAGAAGAATTCGAACTGCCACTTCGCGGTACATTGGATGAGCTGCGCCGACAATTCGGAGAATGGGCGATGGCTAACGAATCCACACCACCATACAGCACTCGACTTCAGGAAATGGCAGCTATGCATACCAGAACTTCACCGGCAAAAGGAGTAGAAAAAGTTGCGGAGACAATAAAAGTGCCAAACATAGATCTCGCCCAGTTCAGCATACCAGCAATGAACGCGGCAGCAGCGCGCACTCGAGAGGAAAGCCGCACGGTATGGGGAACACCAACACCAAACCCTTCAAGGAGAGGGTCCATAAATGACAACACGGCGACAAATATGTCCCAAGAATACCCTAGGGTAGCGAAACAAGTCCGGGAGTGGAACATTCGCTTTGACGGCACCACAAAGCCGTTAGAGTTTTTGGAACAAATCGAATGGTCAGCCGAAACATATGGGCTCAACCTGAATCTGATTCCCAGGACCATGCCTGAACTACTCCAGGGAGGGGCACTAAAGTGGTATGTGGCCAATAATCAACACTGGACGAGATGGGGAACATTTGTCCAGAGTTTCCAAGAATATTTCTTGCCAAGGGACTACTTCGAAAACTTAAAGGACGAAGTCACCCGAAGACGTCAGGGGATAGACGAGCCATTCAAGCTATATATGGTGGAAATGCAAATGCTAATGCGGCAACTGAAGTACACGGGGAGCGAACAGCTGCACAGAATATACACCAACAGCCTCCCAGACCTGCGAGCATACGCCAGACCAAACGATTTCAACGACTTATATGAATTGATGCATCTGGCAGCTGCATTTGAGGAACTCAAAGCCGACAGGGAGAAGTTAAGACAGCAGCACCGCGCAAAGCAGCCCAGTTACAACGATCCACAGCGAATGCAAATAGAGCCGCAACAGAGACGCATGGAACAACCGAGGTACAACGCCCCACAGCAAAGGCAAGTACGACCTCAACAGAGATGGGGGGAACCACCACGACGCTATATGGACCAACCACAGGTACGTAACTACCACACAGAACCTGCAAGAACAGGCCACGGTTCATGACTATGACCGATAATGGAGGAACGCACAGTCAAACTTATAGAGAGAGGGACGAGGCCAACACAAGACCCAGACCAGCCCCGAGGACAAAACGAGACAACGAACAAACACACATAAATAACCCAGCAATGGCCTGCAGATGTTGCGGCCAGGACGGGCACCGTGCGAGAGAATGCACATATCCTATGCTGGACTATTGTTGGACGTGTGGACGTATCGGTACTCGTACGTTAGTATGTTGTCCGTCGGGAAGAGGACACCGGCGTCCACCATCGAGAGGCGAGCGGCAGCCGAACAAGGGCAGCCCCAAGACGCTAATCGGTAGCCTGCAAAACGAGGGAGCTCAGCTGACAGCGGTCGTAGAGATCGGCAACTGCCAGTACAAGGCTACGATCGATACAGGTGCCACAAGTAGTTTCATTAGTGAGAAACTAGCTCGTGGACTGTTCGACGTAAGCCGACGATGCGCAACCAAACGACGAGTCCGCATGGCAGATGGCCGAAACAGCGGAATCCGGGAACAAGTCAAGGCAAACATCAGACTCGGAAGCAGTAACATGGACATCACGCTTCTGATACTCCCAGGGGTAATAGACGACCTAGTTCTCAGATGGGACTTTTTGTCTGGCATAGGCACAGTTTTAGAGTGCGCAGGACTGAAAATATGCATACAAAAAAATAAAATGCAAGAGCAGAAGGAAGAAAGACTGTCCGTAGCGAAGGCAGTCATACAACAAGTGGAACCGGACGCAGAAGTCGAAGCGTTTTTGCAACGAGAATTAGCCGCATTTGAGAAAATAAAGGGGACATCACCCATAACTGAGCACCGCATTGTCATGAGTGACGATCGGCCAATAAAACAGCGATATTTCCCTAAAAATCCCAAGATGCAGGCCGAGATCAACAAACAGGTTGATGAACTGCTGGCCAAGGGATGCATCGAGCCATCAAAAAGCCCACACAGCGCACCAATAGTGATGGTCAGGAAAAAGACTGGTAAATGGCGCCTTTGCGTGGACTTCAGGCAATTGAACGCCAAGTCCATAAAAGACGCATACCCACTACCAAGAGTTCACCATATCCTGGACCAGCTAAGAGAGGCGCGACCTCAAGGATGGCTACTGGCAGATCCCGATGGAGAGGGAGAGTCGAGAGAAGATGGTATTCACAGTCCCAGGGAAAGGACTGTTCCAATGGAAAGTAATGCCATTCGGACTCCATTCGGCACCAGCTACGTTCCAGAGAGCTCTCGATCGCGTGATCGGCCCCGAAATGATGCCACATGCATTCGCATATTTGGACGACATCATAGTGATCGGGAAGACACGCGAGGAACACATGGACAACTTGAGGGAAGTGTTCCGACGGCTGAGGGCAGCGAACCTAAAAATCAACGTGGACAAGTGCGACTTCTTCAAGAAGGAACTAAAATATCTCGGCCATCAGGTCACGAAAGAAGGAATCCGCACTGACCCAGAGAAAGTAGCTGCCATCGCCGAACTGAAGCCGCCTGGAAACATCAAAGAGCTACGACAATACTTGGGAGTGGCATCCTGGTATAGGCGTTTCGTACCAGATTTCGCCACAACAGTACACCCACTAAACGCACTCCTCAAAAAGGGAACAAAATGGGAGTGGACCGAAGAGCGGCAGGAAGCTTTCGAGAAGGTGAAGTCAAAGCTGACGGAATCACCTGTGTTAGCATGCCCAGATTTCTCACGACCATTTTGCTTGCAAACAGATGTTAGCAACTATGGCTTGGGAGCGATACTGACCCAAAACTCAGAGGAGGGTGAACGGGTCATATCGTATGCAAGCAGATCTTTAAATGGTGCGGAGCGCAACTACTCTGCGACCGAAAAAGAGTGCCTTGCAATAATCTGGGGCATAAGGAAGTTGCGACCTTACTTGGAAGGTTATCACTTCACCGTCATCACGGACCATATGGCACTGAAGTGGCTCAACTCCATCGAAAGCCCCTCAGGCAGGATTGCGAGATGGGCACTGGAGCTGCAACAATTCGATTTCGACATCAAATACAGGAAGGGTAACCTGAATATCGTGGCAGATGCCCTATCCCGACAGCCACTAAAGGATACGTGCCGCAGAGTCTCAACGGTGGAAGACGCGATGGACCAAGCTAATAAAAACTGCAACTGGATCCAAAAGATGCGAACCACCATAGCCAAGAATCCCAGAAAATTCCCAGACTACATGGAGGAGTCTGGAAATTCGTACAGGCACATCCCCCACAGAGCTGGAACAGAGGATGTAGCAGACTGGAAATTGTGTGTACCAACCGGCAAGCGGATACAAGTTCTCAACGAGAACCATAACATCACCGCCGCAGGACATACGGGAAGCAGGAAGACAATAGCCCGAGTAGCAGCACGCTACTATTGGCCAGGCTTATATAGGGACGTACGAGCATACGTTCAACAATGCGAAATATGTCAACAATATAAGCCAAGTCAATTGGCAGCGGCAGGACACATGCTGACCCAGATACCCGAAGAACCGTGGAGCACAGTATGCGCGGACTTCGTGGGACCATTACCGAGGTCCACCCATGGAAACACGATGTTGTTAGTCTTCATAGATCGCTTCTCGAAGTGGACCGAAATGGTGCCACTTAGAAGCGCCACAACAGCAGCACTGCAAAAGGCCTTCAGAGAGAGGATCCTGGCACGATTTGGAGTACCAAAGGTGTTGATAACCGACAACGGAACACAATTCTCAAGCAAGGTGTTACAACATTTCCTAGAAGAAATGGGAATTAAACACCAGTTCACTGCACCCTATACGCCACAGGAAAATCCCACGGAACGCGCAAATCGGACGGTAAAAACGATGATCGCCCAGTTCACTAAGAACAACCAAAGACGTTGGGATGAGGGTTTACCCGAGCTAACACTGGCAGTCAATACCAGCGTCTCGAGCACCACAGGGTACAGCGCTGCTTTTATCACACAGGGTCGGGAGCCGAGGCTACCAAAGGCTTTGTTCGACGAAGTGGCAATCGGCACAGGACAAGTAGCCCAAACGCCGACCGAAAACGAAAAGAAGCTAAAAGAAATTTTCGAAATTGTCCGGCGGAACTTGGAAAAGGCCTCGCAGGACCAAGCAAGGCACTATAACCTGCGTCGCAGGCAATGGAGCCCCAAAGTCGGAGATAAGGTGTGGATGAAGTTACACCACCTATCGAATGCAGCAGAGGGGTTCGCAGCCAAACTAGCACCGAGATACGGAGGCCCGTACCAAATCGTGGACTTCACATCACCGGTGATCTGCAAGCTCAGGAGTTCGGAAGATAAGCGGATAAGGACAGCGCATGTGAGCGACCTGAAGCCACACAGCAAGGAGACGGGTGAGTCAATAATTCCCCAAAATTAAAAGGAGGGGGGAAGATACGTGGGTTCGAAAGATAAACGAAACTCACACTCAAACAAAAAAAAAATATATATATATAAAACCAAACAAACGCCCAACATGAAAGGGTAATAATAAGACGAAAGGAAGGGTATACAAAGGTCGTATACACCTACAAATAAAAATATAACAATATAAAAGTAAACACAAATCGGAGCCCTAAGACAAGTCCAAAACAGGAGAACCCTGAACGCGGCGAGTGTCCACACGCCACTCCAATTGCAATAAGAATGCAAAAATTCGGCTATGACCTACATCAACGTCCACTAGAGAAAAAAATATACAGCGCGCGCCGAAGCACACCACTCCAATTGCAATGGCGCAACACATATTGCAGAATGAGTAGAACCATGACCTACCTCTACGTTCACTAGGGAAAAAATGCGTCGTCCGTCGAAAACGTAACAACTCGTCGTCCGTCGAAAACGTAACAACTCGTCGTCCAAGCGAAAACGGACACCATCAACACTCGCACTATAGATAGCGCAAGTGCCTGGAGCACCGAGAAACGGTTACCCAACAAAATATGTTCACACGGGTGTCCAGACAATCAGAGGGACACAAGCGCTCATAGCCACCCAAAAGGGTATATAACGAGGCCGCCTAGCGCGCCTAACACCAATTCAAAACCAAGACCGAGATGATCACCACGAGAAGCAACAAGTACAAGTCGACCCTAAATGGACAAGGTCGGTCAACCCCAATCCCTTGGGCCGAGCGATGGGAAACTGGAACTCGGCAAGGAGGGGAAGACGGCCCGACGACGCGGATGGACACTGGGCGGCGATTAACGCGCAGGGTGTGCGTACGCATACGTCGCTTAGTGCACACAGCGCGCACACCAAAACCAAAATCTCCCCAAGAAAGGCAGAAGTCGGCGTCGCCAAAGCCGAACCGTCCGATAGCACGGGTTGTGCCAGTACAGCGCCTCCACTACCCAGAGGTGTCCGACGAGGAAGACACCGTCCAATCTGTGTCCGACGAGGACGACAGCATCCAATTGGTGTCCGACGATGAAGACACAACACCCTGGTGGCCGATCAGGAACAACGATGAGGAGACCATTGTCATCTCATCAGATGTAGACGAAAAAGTAAGCGCATCAGAGCCACCGAACCAGGACGATGTAGATACCCTTCCCTATACGCCACGGGCACAAGCGGACGAGGCAATCCTTATATCGTCCGACGAGGAGGAAGGCCCTCAACCATCAAACCAAGAGACACCCTCGATGACCGAATACACCCGGGTCTTCAGCGAAGGAGGATGGGTGCATACCTACACCATCATGTACCAGCGGAAGAGGTACACACCAGAACCAAACATCTGGGAATAATGATCGGATGACCGATTGCAAAATAAAAAAAATAACAAAACAAAATAATAAATAAAAAAAAAAAAAAAAAAAAATCAAAAAAGGAAAAAAACTTTATCGCTGTGAAGTGGAAGGCTTCCACTTACCGAAGAAAGGGGGGAGTGTGAGGAGCCATATAGCTTTGACATATACTATATGCGCCCCTCGCAACAATTGCCACATACGCTATGGGCAGCCCTCCCAACGACTGCAGCAGACGACATTGGATCTTGCGCCACATCAGCATATTTCGTCAAGAACGAAATCAGCGACAACCAGCGAGCAGCATATTACATAAAGAGCCTACCGTGGGAAGGTAGCCTTGAACTGCAATCAGCGCATTCCACATAACGAAAGCATGAAGCAGGTGGTCGCTGCTCTAATTTCAACTGCAGCGACACCAGTGGGCAGCCACCTCGAAGCAGGTGACCGCTGCCATACTCCCAACAAGTGCAGCGTCGGCAGAAGAGCGTGGGAAACGCTCAAGGAAGCAAGAGCAGCGTCAGCAGAAAAGCGTGAGAAACGCCCCAAAAAGACGGCCCACCGACGCGATCTGACCTATAAAAGGGGGCGTCGCAGACCACCAAGGGCAGTCTGTGAAAAGCTATTGACGACCGACAAATCTACGAGTGCGAAACGGTGCACCAGTGAAAATCGGTGAGAAGCAGTGCAAGTCGACGAGCAGAAAGTTTTAGCCTAGCTAAAAATCAAACGTACT
>JAWNLA010000016.1:0-20305 GCA_035041605.1 Drosophila atroscutellata
TGGAGATTCTTATAAGTTCGTGCCTGACTCCTCGATAGATGGCAAAATCAATGGCAGACGGCGAGTGCACTGAATTTGCTGGGTAGTGTGTAGGCGATCCAGTAGCGAGAATGTTGAATTGACGATTTTGTTGGGTGCACTGTAGCAGCGCAGTGCCTCTTCTACACGAACGTGCGTTGCCCCACCAGTAGCTTTTCGCGTTCCAATCACCAGCAATAACAAACCTCTCCCCAAGTCTACCGAGGATGTTGTTAAAGTCTTCGATTGACCAGACGAAGAGAGGAGGAAGATATGCTGATGCGATGTT
The DNA here is from genome assembly GCA_035041605.1 of Drosophila atroscutellata. NCBI lineage: Eukaryota > Metazoa > Arthropoda > Insecta > Diptera > Drosophilidae > Drosophila > Drosophila atroscutellata. The sequence goes on from JAWNLA010000016.1 coordinate 308, forward strand.
GAGAGTAGTGCCATTATGCATTGAGACTGAAACGACTGAGCACTGGATCTCTGGAGAGATGTCGAATGGTAACGCCATGTGCCGAATCGTACGTTTTATAAGAATCGCTGCTCCTCCTCTTCTACGGTTTGCCGGATGATTGGCCATGTAAGTGTCATATCCGCTAACGTTCAGTTCATCGGTGTCCAGTAAATGTGTTTCGGTGACGAGCATTGCATCCACGTTGTTAGAAAATATAAAGTTTTTGAATTCTGGTAGCTTATTTTTGAGGCCAGCAGCATTCCAGGTAATAATTTTTAATTTATTGTCAATGCAATGTGCTGGGGTTGAGTTTGGTATGTTGAGGTTACTTGGCATTTCGCTTCACATTGGACTCGTGCATTTTGGTGACGGTGGAGATAAGGATTCTGAGTAGCTCGTCCATTTTTCGTTCAAGTCTTTTAAAGTCAAGCGTTGGGTCAGTGGAAGTGCGCAGTTCACGGTCCTCAATAAGAATGGAAATAAGTTTGTCCAGCTTTTGGTCAATACCATCAGAGCGCTCTGGGCTTTTCGATACAGGCGGTGAATTATTGGCGGCACGCAGTTCACGGTCCTCTATGAGGATAGAGGTTAGTTTGTCCAACTTTTGGCAGATTTTGTCAGAGTTGTCTAACTGCTGGATGTTGTGCGAGCTGCGGCGAGTGCTATGGCTGCGACTCCTGATGGTGTGGAGTGATGGCTGCCGTCCTCTGAGTGGCTGTTGCTGCTGTTGTTGCAGGATTTGGCGTGGCCTGGGCTGGTGTTGCTGCACAGGCTGTTGTTGCACAGGCTGTTGTTGCACAGGCTGTTGTTGTAGTGGTTGGTTTGGTTGCTGTAGCTTTGGGCCTTTAACTATTGCCGAGTAGCTAACCATAGGGGCATTGGCATGGCTAGTTTTGAGTCGCACACTTTGCTGATGGTTGTTTGCTGCCTGTTGCATTGCTGAGACGATATGCTGTCGTTGTTGTTGTTGCTGCCTTGCTGGGGCCTTTTGCAGTAGCTCTTGCTGCACACGAGGATGTTGTTGTTGTTGCTCAGTTCGTTGACGTTGCATTGGCTCGCGTTGTCGTTGTTGCGCTGGGATCAGTGGGATGCCCAGCTGGCCTAGGAGACTATTGACCCGGATGACATTGGTCGGCTCTTTTATTTTGCAAGCATTTTTGAAGGCTTGGCATCCTCGGTAGCTAGCTGCATGTGGGCCTTTACAATTCGCGCATTTTGGTGGTTCGTTAGTCGTTTTTTGGCAGGCGGTTGACTGGTGGCTGCCGGCACACTTGACACATACAAAAGGGCGACGGCAGTAGTTTTTAGTGTGGCCGAACTGTTGGCAACGATGGCATTGGGCGGCATCGGGATTGCGGAGCGGGCGCTCCACCGCAACCTGTTGGGTACCCAACCTAGTGAGTTTGAGAATTTCAGTAACGCTGTCCTTTTGTTCAAGTTCCACTTCAAACAAGTCAATTGGCTCCCTAGTAAATCGTCTTTTGATGACGTTGATGTAGCGCACTTTGTACCCTAATTCACCGAGCTTGCTGCGTATCCAGTCAGCTGGTGTAGACTTATGTAAGTGCCGAATAATGATCCTAAAGCCACGCTCGTGTTCAAGCTGGTACGTATGACTGTGGATATGGTGGTCTTGAAAATGTCCGATTAGGGTGCGGTAAGATTTGATATCGTTACACATCACTTTTAGACCTTTATTGGCGACCGGCTTGGTCAGGTAATTGCTCTCACCGATGATGTTGTTAATACGAGTCGTCACTGCTATGATATCGTCAACATCAGGGATAAGAATTGGTTTTGGCTTTTCAATGCGTTGAGGAGTGGTATTTGTGATGGTAGCGACAGAGGCATTATTGGCATAGTTGTTGGCTGGAGTGGCATCCGCTGCAGCACAAGTAGCTGGTATGGAATTTGGGGCACGTTGATGCTGCGCGTCGGTGGCATTGGTGGCAGGATTTGATTTCGATAGCTGTAATGCAGCCCAGTCGTCTTCCTCAAAGTCATCATCATCCATATCTGAAACTTCCAGGCCACACTCAGCAGCCAGCGAGTGGAACCTGTTTTGTTTGGTTTGGTTTAGGGGGACAGTGGAGGTGGCATTGGCGGGGGCTGGTGGAACATCAGCTTTAGGGCCAGTGACAGTAGCGGCAGGCTCAGATTTTTTCAAGATACTAACCGTGGAGGGCTTGGCCAGTCGTTTGTTTGTTTTGGCAGCAGCAGCTTTGTTGTGTTTTTGCATCACTTGTTGCAGCTGCTTTTCTTTATTAAAAATATCATATAATTTGTCCGGGGCATTATTGGGAAGTTTGGCAGCAGCGGCAGCGGCAGCAGCTTTTGAAGTACTGGCTTGTACGTTCAATTGGCTGACGTTCACAGTTTGCGAAGCACTGGCCAAATTTACTGGTGGCGAAATGAGAATTTCTTCGTCATCTTCATCCATAAGGGATATTGGCGAACTCATGTTGTTGGTGGCAAATTCTGCTTTAATTTAGTTTTAATTAGTTTCAATATTTTATTTTATTTTTTTTTTTTTTTTAAATAATTTTAATTGAAAATCACGATGTTTAGCGCGCAGTTTTATACAATATTTTGCACGTTGTGTTAATCGATTATTATTTCACTTCACTGTGAATGTTTATGATGATGAGTAAGCAGAAAAGAGAATGCGATGTTTGTGTTGTACACGATCACTGGCTATCGTCCTATCGATATATATAACTTGCTCTCTTTGAACAATTGAGAGCGAGAGAGGGGTGTGCTCTGAGAGCCGAGAACTGCCAATGAACTTTTCACAATGGTTTTAATTGATTTAAGTTGCCTTTAATTGGCTAGCGTCCAAGCACTGGCGCGAAAATTGATGATACGCGTGTAGAACGCGACTTTGCCGAAAAAATCTTTTCTGTTTCTGTGGCCATGACAGACACACAATAATAGAATCATCGGCAGTTCATGCAGAGAACACCGCAACCTGATCCAGCAGGTTCGGGTCTTGCACTAGCCGTATGATTAAACTTTATTTTTCTTAGTACAACTTAAATACTTTACAAAAAATTTTTTGACGCCTTTATAGGTGGCTCATAATAACGAAACTTATACTAAGTTAAATTAAGCTTATAATCCTAAGAATTGTTTATATTTTATGAGCTTCATGCTGCTTATAATATAACATTTCGAAATAAATATAAATACTTATATGCTATTAATTTTAGTAATTCTTTTAATTAATATTAGGTCAGCAGCCCTTGTTGATTGAGACACTTTTAAGTGCTCAATTAAATTTAGATTTGCTTAATAAAAAATTTTATAATTACATAAATTTGAGCGATAGTTTTTCTTCTTCTTTTTGCGCGTAAATGATTGTGGAGCAACTCAACGAAGGAGGAGCAGCTCGACTGTCACCGATTAGTTGCTCAACTGTTACCCAACGGTTGCTCAGCTGCTTATCGATAAGTCGACTTCACAGCTGGCATGTCGGACAGCTGATTCATTTTATAGGTGGCGCTTTGTTATTGTTTGCACTTATATGCAAACATTTTAAATATAATATATATTCTAATTGGCCAACATGCAGTGGATATAAATGGAGTTGTGTTGTGAGTTTGCGGCTGTATCAAGGACAGCAACGACAACTTTTTTTTTTTTTTCTTTTGTTTTTTTTTTTTCTTCTTCTTTTTGCGCGTACATGATTGTGGAGCAACTCAACGAAGGAGGAGCAGCTCGACTGTCACCGATCAGTTGCTCAACTGTTACCCAACGGTTGCTCAGCTGCTTATCGATAAGTCGACTTCAAAGCTGGCATGTCGGACAGCTGATTCATTTTACAAGTGACGCTCCGCCATTGTTTGCACTTATTTGCAAACATTTTAAATACAAAATATATTCTAATATATTCTAATTGGACATGCAGTGGATATCAATAGGAGCTGTGTTGTCAGTTTGCGGCTGCATCAAGGACGACAACGACAACATAGCTCATCATTTGTCGTGCTCAATGCAGTAACAATTGTAAGTATCTGTAACTATTTGTAATTGTATTTTTAATAAGCTAACTATCACCTGTTAGGTCGATGACAGCCAGGATTCGTTTCATGACGTCGGCGGATGGCGATGCGACTGCGGCGTCCTCAGGAGTCGGCGGCAGTAGCAGAGGTCGTGAGTTCTGAATTCCTGCAATGGAGTCATAATCAGCAGTTTCACTTTGTTCATTTGCAGCGTTCACGGTTCCGTCGAGATGGCGCAAGGTCCGAGCGGTGTCCTCCGGAGCGTGCAAATAAGTTGTAGAAAGCCTGCTGGAAGCCGCATGAGGCAGTGTGGTCGCCGTAGTGTGGCCCATCCAAGGCATGCAAGGATGTGCAAATTGGCCTGCAGCACCGTCAGTTGGGTGCAGTACTGCCGTTGACGTTTCATCATGCGCTGCAGGCCCAGGCGGTGCAGCAGCGATTGGTGGCAAATCTCTGGGAACCTGACAAGGGTATGCGCGCGTAGGCGGTGCGCTGCATTCCGTACATATCAGGTGAGTGAATGCTCTGTTTGGGTTGACATTTGAGACATGTTCAGTATTAATGGCCTCTTTCCATGCATTCATAACAGAAGAAGACGGCGTCTGAGGGACCACTGTTGTCGATGACTGGAGCGCTCCAGGATGACCATTGATGGCCGCATATGGCATTGCAGTCGGAATTGTTTGGATTGCCCCCGCCGGGCAAGGATGAGAACGAGGATGTTGACCTGCAGATGGCGTCTCGTCGAGTACTATAGGACCAGGTGGTGCGACAGCAGATGGCCACAACTCAGTGGAGGCGGTGTTTTGAACTGAGTCATTTTGATTGTGAATACAAACATTTATATTTGCACCTGTATCTGTATTAACAGTCTTATTTGTCATTTCAGGGCAGGTAAATCTATGCGTCTCGCCGCCAGGTACCCGGCAAGGGTGTATAGCGGAAGAAGTCAGCATCTGTGGGACACTTGCTGGCGATGACTGGAGTACTTCTGGATGCTCATTGATGGCCGCGTGTGGCAGGCAAGGATGTGAAAGTGGATTCTGGCCCACAGCACCTTCTACAAGGTGCAAAAATGCCGATGTCCCACCTCGTGCCGCAGGCCCAGGTGGCAAATCTCTGGGAACCTGACAAGGGTATGCGCGCGTAGGCGGTGCGCTGCATTCCGTACATATCAGGTGAGTGAATGCTCTGTTTGGGTTGACATTTGGGACATGTTCAGTATTAATGGCCTTTTTCCATGCATTCATAACAGAAGAAGACGGCGTCTGAGGGACCACTGTTGTCGATGACTGGAGCGCTCCAGGATGACCATTGATGGCCGCATATGGCATTGCAGTCGGAATTGTTTGGATTGCCCCCGCCGGGCAAGGATGAGAACGAGGATGTTGACCTGCAGATGGCGTCTCGTCGAGTGCTATAGGACCAGGTGGTGCGACAGCAGATGGCCACAACTCAGTGGAGGCGGTGTTTTGAACTGAGTCATTTTGATTGTGAATACAAACATTTATATTTGCACCTGTATCTGTATTAACAGTCTTATTTGTCATTTCAGGGCAGGTAAATCTATGCGTCTCGCCGCCAGGTACCCGGCAAGGGTGTATAGCGGAAGAAGTCAGCATCTGTGGGACACTTGCTGGCGATGACTGGAGTACTTCTGGATGCTCATTGATGGCCGCGTGTGGCAGGCAAGGATGTGAAAGTGGATTCTGGCCCACAGCACCTTCTACAAGGTGCAAAAATGCCGATGTCCCACCTCGTGCCGCAGGCCCAGGTGGCAAATCTCTGGGAACCTGACAAGGGTATGCGCGCGTAGGCGGTGCGCTGCATTCCGTACATATCAGGTGAGTGAATGCTCTGTTTGGGTTGACATTTGGGACATGTTCAGTATTAATGGCCTCTTTCCATGCATTCATAACAGAAGAAGACGGCGTCTGAGGGACCACTGTTGTCGATGACTGGAGCGCTCCAGGATGACCATTGATGGCCGCATATGGCATTGCAGTCGGAATTGTTTGGATTGCCCCCGCCGGGCAAGGATGAGAACGAGGATGTTGACCTGCAGATGGCGTCTCGTCGAGTGCTATAGGACCAGGTGGTGCGACAGCAGATGGCCACAACTCAGTGGAGGCGGTGTTTTGAACTGAGTCATTTTGATTGTGAATACAAACATTTATATTTGCACCTGTATCTGTATTAACAGTCTTATTTGTCATTTCAGGGCAGGTAAATCTATGCGTCTCGCCGCCAGGTACCCGGCAAGGGTGTATAGCGGAAGAAGTCAGCATCTGTGGGACACTTGCTGGCGATGACTGGAGTACTTCTGGATGCTCATTGATGGCCGCGTGTGGCAGGCAAGGATGTGAAAGTGGATTCTGGCCCACAGCACCTTCTACAAGGTGCAAAAATGCCGATGTCCCACCTCGAGCCGCAGGCCCAGGTGGCAAATCTCTGGGAACCTGACAAGGGTATGCGCGCGTAGGCGGTGCGCTGCATTCCGTACATATCAGGTGAGTGAATGCTCTGTTTGGGTTGACATTTGGGACATGTTCAGTATTAATGGCCTCTTTCCATGCATTCATAACAGAAGAAGACGGCGTCTGAGGGACCACTGTTGTCGATGACTGGAGCGCTCCAGGATGACCATTGATGGCCGCATATGGCATTGCAGTCGGAATTGTTTGGATTGCCCCCGCCGGGCAAGGATGAGAACGAGGATGTTGACCTGCAGATGGCGTCTCGTCGAGTGCTATAGGACCAGGTGGTGCGACAGCAGATGGCCACAACTCAGTGGAGGCGGTGTTTTGAACTGAGTCATTTTGATTGTGAATACAAACATTTATATTTGCACCTGTATCTGTATTAACAGTCTTATTTGTCATTTCAGGGCAGGTAAATCTATGCGTCTCGCCGCCAGGTACCCGGCAAGGGTGTATAGCGGAGGAAGTCAGCATCTGTGGGACACTTGCTGGCGATGACTGGAGTACTTCTGGATGCTCATTGATGGCCGCGTGTGGCAGGCAAGGATGTGAAAGTGGATTCTGGCCCACAGCACCTTCTACAAGGTGCAAAAATGCCGATGTCCCACCTCGTGCCGCAGGCCCAGGTGGGGTAGCAGCAGTTGGCAGCCCAGTGGAAGCAGTATACTGAGATAAGTCGTGTTGATTGTGAGTCCAAACATTGATACCAGTATTAACATTCGTATTTGTAATTTCAGGCCAAGTGGATTCGCGTGTCTCATCGCCAGGAAGCTGGCAGGGTCCTGCGGCAGAGGCAGACGACATCCGCAGGGCACCTGCTGCCGATGGCTGAGGTGCTCCAGAATGCTCATCAACGGCCGCATGTGTCGTAGCGGTCGGCATTGTTTGGATTGCCCCCGCAGGGCAAGGATGTGGAGGTGGATTTTGGCCCGCAGTATCAACAGGGTGCAGAAGTGCCAATGATGTCTCATCTCGCTCAGCAGGCCCAGATGGTGCGGCTAGTGGAGGTTCAGACGTTTCGCCCTCAGTAACCTGGCCAGGGTGTTCGCGCAAAGCTTCTACAGGATCAGTAGTAGCCGCACTCTCGATGTAATTAATTAAGTTTAAGACTTGCTCTCTTCTTTGCGCTCTTTGTTGTTGCATAAATAAAGTCGCAGGGCTAATGATAGCCATTATGCCATTTACTAGCTCGTTGTCCGTTTGCCTGGGTCGGGAACTGATCTCAAGCTCAAGCTGTTGTCGTTGCTGTAGCTGAAGTTGCTGCTGTCGCCTTTCCTCGCGAATCCTTTCGTTGCGAGCCTGCTCGCGCCTAAGTATCTCATCATGTCGTCTTAGAGTAGCCTGTCTTTCCTCCCGTTGTGCTCTTTGGACTTCTTGCGGATGTGGTGGCGGCGGAGGTGGACGCATGTGAGGCGGGATGCATCTGTTGATCATATCTAGGTAACGAGTACGGGTGAGCCGCTGCGGGACGTATGGGTCAAGTGCCAAGTTTCTTGCCTCTGAGTTGAAGTGTGTTTGTAGTCTTCTCGTGTACTTATTGCAGATGTCAATGTATGCTTGCTCTACAGTAGGGATTTCCAGGTCAGAGTGCAATGTGGCATTTCTGACATACCAAGGAGCATTTGTTATAAGCCTTAGTGCTTTGTTTTGTTCAGTTTGAACTCGACTGAATTGCAGCTGGCTTAATAGCGGACCCCAAACTGCCAAGGTGTACGTCCAGATAGGTGCCACGAGCTGCTTGTAAACGATGAGTTTCATTTTTAAAGGCAGCTGGCTGTTGACGTTCAGGAGCCAATGCAATTTCTTGACTCTGGCTCGAATTTTGCTGATGGTTGCAGTGACGTGCGATTGTAGAGACAGCTTGGGGTCAAGACGGACACCAAGGTATGTGTGAGCAGACTTCGTTGCTATTCTACAACCAGCCATTATTGGAGACAAGTTTGCGCTGCCAGGTCTGAGGGTATGCAGGACATGCGCTGTTTTGGATGGATTCACGTTTATGCACCATTTCTTTGCCCATCTAGTGAACGTGTCCAAGTAACTGTTCATCCTTTCAATCGCAGTTTCAATTTTCCAATGAGCACTTATGATGACAGTGTCGTCCGCATATGTTGCAAGAAGCATTGTTCCGACGATACAAATTGGTGGCTTTGGCATGTCAGCTGTGTAGATGTTGTATAGCACCGGGCCCAAAACGCTACCTTGGGGCACACCCGCTGAGATGCATTTGAGAGATGAGCGAACGCCACCATTGCACTCAACGACGAATGTTCTTTTAGTGAGGTAGCTGCGAATAATCCTGTAATATACATCAGGGAGTAGCTGCTTTAATTTGAAGAAAAGGCCGTCATGCCACACGCGGTCGAATGCCTCTTGAATGTCAAGGTAGACAGTTGAGCAGTAGCTGTTTGTTTCGTACGCCTTGAGGATGAATTGCGTAACTCTGCCAAGTTGCTGATCAGCACCGTGTTCTTTTCGAAATCCAAATTGGTGTTTCGGGATGGCATCTGCAAAGGTGTCGTTTTCAAACAATCGCTTGAGCAAGAGCGCCTCGAACAGTTTTGAAATGCCAGAGAGGAGGCTAATTGGCCTGTAAGACGACAGTTGCTCAGGTGGCTTTCCAGGCTTGGGTATCATCTTAACCATAGCGCATTTCCACAGCTGTGGAAAGTAGCCGAACTTAAGAATGTTGTTGAAAATCATGGTGACATACTGCACTGCTGACAAAGGCAGGATCTTGATGGTGCGGTTGTCGATGTTGTCAAGTCCAGGCGACTTATTTACCTTCAGTTGCTTAATCTCAGCTTGTACTTCAGCGAGTGTTATGCTTCTGAAGGTAAGCTGATTTGCGGTCGGTATATCACTCATATTATCAACAACATCTGTGTTATCAGACGCCTCTTGAGTGAGTATAGGCGTGAATCTGCCTTCAAGGTGCTGTCCAAATGCCTCGGCTTTCTCCTCGGTAGTTTTACACCATATATTTCTGCCATAGTTGTTTCCATGCTGAGAAGTGTGCTTTTTGACGGGCAAGTTCGGCGCGGGCTGCCTGCTTATGTTCTTGGTGATACGCCAGAATTTTTGCATGTTGTATCTGTTGTCCGGGTCCATTGACGAGAGCAACCGATTCATTTTATCATCTTTGTCACGCTTGAGAGCCCTTTTGACACTGTTAGCCAAGTAGTTATGGATGATTTTGAGCAGCGGGTTGCGAGCAGTTGCCAGCTGTCGTCTGATGATCCGTTTTGCCTCTATCATCATAAGCGTACGTTGGCTACAGGTGGTTTGCCTGTACTGTGAGTTTCGATTAGAAGATTGCTGGTTTGTACTTGCATACTCAGCGGCAGAGCGCAGGTTGTTTTCAAAAATCATAATGCAGTCGTCAATATCATCGGCACTTCGTATCTCTGTATCAAGAAGTATGCGGTCATCGAGCCAGGATTTGAACTTTCGGATACTTGCGTTGGGCGGAAGCAGATGGCATCTCGAGTGACGAAGCGGAGCGTAGTCAAGAACATCAATTCGCAGAGGCAGGTGGTCAGATCCCAGGTCATACATAGTTTTTTAATTGCAACACTTGCTCGTCAGCTTTAACACTGACGATTTCTTTATTCAATTTGTTCGATTACCGGTAGGCAACATATACAAATTCAAATCACAACAATAACAACTTATTGTATAAATACAAGGCCAACAATTACAGCCGATTAAATACTATTACATTAACATAACAAATAACATAAAAGTTATCGATATTTTGGCAGACTGACAATGGCTGCCAAATCGAGAAAATGTGCTGGGTCACCCTGTGTCCTTTGTTTACATTTAACAATTGCTAATATTTTTTTTAATGGTAAAACTTGCTCGTCAGCTTTTAAGCTGACGGGTACTTTATTTAATTCGTCTTATTACCTTGAGGCAACTTTTACGAATTTGAATCACTACAATAACAACTTATTGTATAATTACCATTACATTAGCATTAAACTAAATACTAAAACATTGAACATAAAAGCTATCGATTTTGCGATAGCTGGAACAGAACGAGTAACAGTGGGTCACCCTGTGTTCGGTGTTTACATTTACTTATAGCTAATTAACAAGTGTAATAATAAAGAATTTTTAATAACACATTTTTAAATCTATTTTTGCAGGTACTGGATGGGCAATTGGCGCCGGAGGATTCGTCTTTGTTGTTCCATGCTGGAGCGGCTGAGGTTCGTAGCGTCGTTTTGCCGTCGGCAGCAGCATGGTCGTCAATTAATAGTGTAAATTTTCTTTTTTTCCAGGTATTTTGGGAGGCTCGCCGTTGGACACTCTGGGATCGGGCTCTGCACTCATCGGTGAATCAGGTAAGTCGCATTGTTTATTTTTTTTTTGTTATAAAATGTGTTATTACACAAGTTAGTACACATACAGCTGTGCGTGTATTTATTTTCATTTGTTTTGCTTTGTATGTATGCGTGCATTTATTTGCATTTAATTGGTTTTCGTTTTGCATGTTTTGCATGTACCGCGTTTTGTGTTTATATCTGTTTTATTTAGTTTTGCTTTATTTTTGCATTTAAGTTTGTATTATTTGTATTTGTTATTTTTATATTATATTTCTATTAGGAAAAAAAAAATTTATAACTTTATTTTTTAATTTTGTTTTATATTACTTTTTGTAATAAATTAATATTTTTAATTAATAGTAATTGTTTATATTTTCTCCTTTAATTCCAGGTATAGGATCAGCATTAGAGGGGCGTCGTCGTTAGAATCTCCATTAGTCAGGTAAGTTAACATGTATTATTTATTATTGCACTTGTATTTAATTTTATCAATTTATTGCAGCTACTGGTGTGTCATGGGGCGTTGAGGGAGACGCTCCAGACGATCAGCTTCTGGAAGCGGAGTTTTTTGATGATCAGTTGGTCCAGATAAGTAGCCATGTAGCAGGGTGCAGATTTGCATTGTTTTTTAATATGTAATAATTTTAATTGTTTTCCTCTTTTCAGGTACACTGAGGACTGATGAACAGGTACGCCGTGAGCAACATGTATTAGTTTAATAGATTTAATTTAATTTTTAAATTGGAATAATGTTATTTAAATATGTAATTGAGTTGTTTAGTATTTATTGTTGCGTTTATATTGTTTCGGTGTGTGCGTTGTTATTTTGTAGCTATAATATTGTGATTGTTTTATTTTATATTGCTCTGTATTGTTATTGCTTTTATATTATATTGCATGTGTGTATATGTTGCCTATTCATTTTTGTTTTTATTTGTTTTATGTATGTTTTACTAATGTGGTTGTTTTTGTTATTTATTTAGTTATTAGGTTATTTTTTACTTTGTGTGCGTTTATACTTGTGTTGTTATTTATGTAGTGTTGTGTTGTTTTTATTTTTGTTCGTAGCTTATATGTGTATACATGTTAACATGTAAACACCGTGTGTGTGCGCGTGTAATTATTCTCATTAGTTTGGTTTTGGTTATGTTTGTTGTGTATGTGTGCGTGCAATTGTTATCATATATTAAGTAATTGTTTTGTTTGCATTGCGCAGTTGCGTGTTTTGTCTGTTTCTGTTTTATATGTACTTGCTATTTGTTTGCCTTTTACTTTCGCTATTGCTTGAGTTTTACATATTATCGTTATTGTTGTTATTTTGTTTTTGTTGTTATTTTGAATTGACTTTTAATTTTTAATTTGTAATTTTTAATTTGTAATTTTTAATTTGTCCCTCTTGGCAGGTGGGTTGGGGAGTCACTCCGAAGTAATAGTAATGGGTTTCTTCTTTGTTTATTTGCAGAAACGTTTTGATGACCTGGACGTCGTTGCCGGCTGCGTGTGGCCGCGAGGTCAGGAGGTCGTAATTGGTGAGGGAGTCGTTTGGCCAGCCTGGATTCGTGCCGCCGTTCCGGATTCATGCAACGCTCTTCTCGTCGCTTAAGGATGTGGTAAGGTGGTCTCTGTAGTCCTGAAAATGTGTTTATAGGTTGTTTTTTTTTAATATATATGTTTCTTTTTATTGTCCTTCATTTCTTTTCTTATTGCTATCAAACAGATTTGAAACTTATTTAGACAGTAACGGACATTAACTTAAATTAAAAAGTGTAACATACTTTCTAGCTGGTTTCTATTTTGGGTATAAAGGTTCGGAACCTGGCTTAGCTAGTATTTGTCTTAGGTGGTAATCTAGACGATGTTAATTCATCGCGTGTCGATATGTTGTGTGTTTTATCGATAGGCGATAAAGCTTTTCACACGTAATGTTTACTATTTTAATTTAGAATAACTTATGAATAAATTATAAATAATTTGTGTTTAGCAGCTCTCAGCGGGATGTTGTCATTGCGTGTGCCTTCTTTTGCGCGTCATCTTTCTGTGCTCGAACTCGTTCCAGTTGTGGTTGGGCCTCCATCCGTTTGTCTGGCCCTGCTGTCCTGCTGGACCGCCGCGGGAGTGTGTAGAAGTGGCGTTTCCCGCTATGCCAGGTGGAAGGTTGGTGGCCATCCCCGTTGCATCTATCAGTGCCACTGCTGATAGAGTCAGGAGGATGCCAAAACTGGATTGCCATTGCTCTGGCCGTCTCAACCGGGGCTGGGCAAGCAGAGATGGCCTCGTCGGTGGATATGGCCATGCCCGCTGCTGTTCCGGTGTCCGCACACTCGTATTGGCGCCATCAGTTGTTTGATTTTTGTGTCTGGAAATATTGTTAGTTTTATATGAATTAATGTTTATATTTACGTTTCCAGATTTGGCCGCTTCTTCGCTTGATGTTTGCCAGTTTCTGCTGCCCAGCGATCGACGACTGTTTATGCAGTTGCTGACGGGATCTGTAGCCACATTTTGTTGATCCTCCAGGCTGTCGTCCAGCATGCGCACGAGTCGGATGCGGGCGGTGTCAAGCCCTTGGTCCAGCAGCTCTTCTTGGACAGGGTGTGTTGCCGGGTTTGGTTGACGCTGCATGGCTTCCTTCGGCTGAGGCTTAGCTGGAGGCGGGCCCTCCGGCGATGTCAGCGGGTTCAGCGTTTGTGCGGCTGTTGGTGATTGACAGACAGAGGCTCTTGCCTGTGTCAGCTGTGTTGGAAGAGCAGCTCCCTCCACCGCGGGTGTCGGCCGGTCTCCTTCATAGTCCGGAACTATTAAGCGCTGAATGGCAAGCGGCTGGCCCTGGATATGGCCTATCACTGCTTCGCGGGTGAGTTTGCCATGCCTGTATTGCCGTTTGTAATGATTTATATTCCCTTCTCCGAAGCGTCTGGGTGGTAGATGTTGCCTTATCTGCCTCTGCCTGGCTTCTGCTTCAGCGTCTCGTACTCTTTGCTCCTGCTGCCTCTTGTCTTCTTCCATGCGCAGGAGAGAGGGCAGCGTGGGTTGTTGAAGTTGTGAGCTCAGGGTCTGCTGGGTCCTGCTCACCGGTTGCAGCGGGCAAAAGTGTTGGTGCAATTGTTGCGTGTATCGCGGTCTTCTTAAGCGTTGTGGCTCGTATGGCTGCAGTAGAAGCTTTTTAGCCTCAGGATTTGGGTGACGGGACAGGGAGTCAGCAAATCGCCTGCTTGATTCCTGGAACGTTTCTTCAACTGTGGCCATACTGTAAGTATTCCTTAGAGTTGAGTTTCTTGTCATCCAAGGGGCCTTCAGTGATCTTCTCAGGATTTTATTTTGCATGTATTGGATCCGCTTGATTTGCGAATCTGAGACGAGTGATCCCCACACTGGGAGTGCGTATTGCCATAGGGGCATGATGAGTTGCTTAATTAGCAATGCCTTACACTCGTTCTTCAGTCGGCTTTTTGGACCAATGAGCCATTCCAGCTTGGCTGCCCTTGCTCTAAGTTTGATGCGGAGCTTCATTACATGCGACATCAGAGTTAGTTTCCTGTCCAGTGTTACACCAAGGTAAGTGTGAGCAGACCCACATGTGATTTTTTGGCCGTTTATGGTAGGGGCTCTTTCTCTATCTTCCAGTGTCAGATGTCTCACCGTGTAGATGACGTGCCCGGTCTTCTTTGTATTGATGGTGATGCACCATTTCTTGGCCCATTTTTCAAAATGGCTAATGTATTTTTGGTTTTCACCTATGGCATCTCTCGGAGTGGAGGAGGCACACATGATCACTGTATCGTCAGCGTACGTTGACAGCATCATCTGTTTCTCCTGTGGCTGCATGTATTCCCTATTCTGTGTGAGGAGTGGCAGGGGCATGTCCGACGCATATATGGTGTATAAGATTGGCCCCAGCACGCTGCCTTGCGGCACACCTGCTCGTATTCTACCATGTCTGGATTTTATGCCATCATTACATTTGACGAAGAAACTTCGCTCGTGCAGGTAGGTTTCAAGTATGTTGAAGAGGTTTATAGGCAATAATTTAATTAATTTGCAGAGTAGTCCGCTGTGCCATACCCTGTCGAATGCTTCCGCGATGTCAATGTACACTGATGAGCAGAATTTCCGCTCCTCGTACGCGCGTAGGATGAACTGGGAGACTCGCGCTAGCTGTTGTTCTGTGCCGTGTTCGCGTCTGAATCCAAATTGGTAGTTTGGAATAGCCTTGCCAAAGTCCTCTACTTCGAACAGGCGAGAGATGAGAAGTTTTTCAAAGATCTTTGAAAAACCGGACAGGAGACTGATTGGGCGATAGGCAGCGACATCAGCAGAGTTTTTGCCGGGTTTTAGTATCATGCAGATACAGGCATGCTTCCATTTGGAGGGGAAATAGCCCAGGCGCAGCATAGAGTTGAATATCAGCAGCAGGTATAGTATTGCTTTCTGTGGCAGGAGCTTTATAATTTTATTATCTACTCTATCCTCTCCAGGTGATTTGGATGGCTCCAGGGAATTTATTGCCGTTTTCAGTTCGATGAATGTCACTGGTCTTATCTGGTATGGCTGCTCTCGGGCCTTTGACTGTTTTTCACGCCTGATATCTTCCAGTTCTGCAATTATTTGGTCACGCTGCTCGTCAGTGTTTGTAAGCTGTGGACTGAATCTTTCTTCAAGGTGTGCGACGAAAACCGCTGCCTTTTCTTGAGTAGATTTCGTCCAAGCGACGTTGCACCGCGTCCCTCCTGTGTTGGAGCTGGTAAGGCTCGGCCTTTGTTGGACTTTTAATGGCCAGTTTGGCTGTGGCTGTTTTTTGATTCTGTTGGTGAGTTTCCATAGTTTTTGCATTTGGTAGCGGTCCTGTGTATTGATCCCCTTCAGAATCTTATTAATATTTTGCTCTTTCAGCTTTGCTAGCGCCCTCTTCAGCCTATTTTGAGCTGCTCTGTATTGTTGTCTTGCAGTTGGATTTCTTGTTGTCTGCAGTATGCGCTTGCATTGTCGCTTAGTCTCCAACAGCCTTCTGGTGGCCTCATCCAGCACAAGGTGGTCAGTGCGGATGAAACGGCGATTGAGGTTGGATTGGGGCCTGGATGTTTGCGGAGCCGCACATTCGGCAGCTTCGCGAATTTTGCGCATCAGGATGTCAATTGCATCTTCGATGTCCAGACCACTTCGGATCTCCGTATTTAGCAGAATGCTTTGTTCTAGCGACTCCTGGAAACGCGCTGTGTTGGCTCTTGGTGGCAGAAGACGAGAGTTATTGGAAAGCGCACAGTAGTTATGATTATCTTCAGCAAAGATGTTGACACTCAGCGGTAAGTGGTCGGAGTCCAGTTCCGTCGTCGAGTAGATTTTTAATCTGTTGCTATTCATCCCGCTATAGACTACAAAATCAATTGCTGAAGGTCTCTTCCTCCTATCAAATGGGAAGTGTGTGGCTCCTCCAGTGGCCAGTATATTGTAGCGGTTATTTCGTTGAATCGTTTCAAGCAGGGCCCTGCCTCGTTGACAGGAGCGTGGATTGCCCCACCAAGCATGTTTGGCATTCCAATCTCCACATAACAGGAAGCTGGACTGATTTCCGCCTGTCATGCTGTCAAAATGCTTGAACAGCTTGGTGAAGCTCTCTGGGCTCCACTTGTAGGTTGGAGGGCAGTATATTGGTGCTATAATAACCTTTATTCTTTCATTTCCGTTAGCAGGTAACAATGCTATGGGAGCGCTTTGTGCATATTCCTCGTTTATGGCCTGGAGAGCAATGTGTCTGATGCCATGTCGCACATATATGGCAACACCTCCTTTCCGATGGGTTTGGGGGTGGGATGCAGTGTATCTATGGTAGCCATTCACGTTGAGGATGCTGGAGCAGGCTGGTGTCCTTGTCTCGATGACCATCATGACTTCTATGGACCTTCGGCGCATGAAGAGTTCCAGTTCGTTGATTTTGTTGCTCATTCCACAAGCATTCCAGAAGGCAATTTTAAAGGGGTTGCCGTTCTGGTTGCTAGGCTGGGTGGGCTCATGTGCGGTAGCCGAAGCAGGTGACTGCGTATTGGAGTTGGGTTCAGGCAGATCATTGTCGCCAGTACGGGGGCTTAGGGGCATATATCTATGTGGTTCTCTACTCATCATAGTTAACGTCATTGGCTTTTCCTTGGCTGAAGATGTTATTGCTCATGCCATTTGTGGCTAGCGCGAGTAGCAAGCTGATCATTTGGTCCAATTTTTTGGAAATGTCCAGCATGGTACTCGCGTTCTGTTTTAGTGCGTCCAGTATTTTATTGTTGTTTATTTGTATTATTGGCGTTTGTTGTTGTGGTTCTTGGTTTTGTTCTTGTTGTTTTGTTTGTACTGGTTGTTGATGCTGTGTGGGTTGTTGTTGTGTTTGTGGATGTTGGGATCGGTTTTGTGTATTTAGGTTTTTGTTGTACCATTGTTGGCTTTGTGAATTGGCAGTCTTATGCTGCTGGTGATGTTGTTGTGGTCGGTGTTGATAGTTGTGTTTGGAGTCAAGTCTGTGTTTAGATATTTGTGTTGGGATGGTGTTTGTGGTTTTGGTTTTATCTTTGTTTTGATTTATTAGTTGGTTTGTTGTGGCTTGTTGCTTGTGTTGTTGTTGTTTTGTGCGTTTGTTTAATGGTAATCTCCATGGGTTTTGTTCTTTTATTGGCTGTTGTTGTTTGTGTTCGCGGGGTGTTGTCTCTGTTGTATGTGGGTTTGAGCTGGATACTGTTGTTGTTTGCGGTAAGTATTGATGTTGTTTATATTTTATTGACGTTGGTGGTTTATTGTTATTATTATTATTATTATTGTTAATATTATTATTATTATTATTGTTAATATTATTATTATTATTATTGTTATTATTATTATTATTATTATTAATAAAATTGTTATTATTATTATTAATGTTCTGGTTATTTGACAATTTAGCTTGTTCCGTTTTGAAGATGGGGCAACCTTTGTAGCTGGCGATGTGTGTTCCATGGCAGTTTGCACACTTAGG
This sequence comes from Drosophila atroscutellata, assembly GCA_035041605.1. Classification (NCBI taxonomy): domain Eukaryota; kingdom Metazoa; phylum Arthropoda; class Insecta; order Diptera; family Drosophilidae; genus Drosophila; species Drosophila atroscutellata. The sequence goes on from JAWNLA010000016.1 coordinate 18,135, forward strand.
CGGGGTGTTTCTGTCCTTTGTGCATGTTGTTGTTGGATGTGCCTGGGCGCATTTGAGGCAAACGAACGGTCGGCGGCAATAATTTTTGCTGTGCCCATACGTCTGACACCTATGGCATTGGACGGGGTCAATTCTTTTGAGTTGCCTTGTCACTACAATATTATGTTGATTAGCAAGCTTCGTCAAATTTAGAACCAAGTGATTGTTGTTGACGTTGGGTGCTAGTTCCACTTCGAATTGATTCATAGGTCTCCTGGTGTACCTGTGTTTTGATGCACTAATAAAACGGACGACATGCCCCATTTTGGTCAGCTCATCTCGTATCCATTCCTGTGGCGTGGAGTGGTGTAGGTGGCTTATAGTTATTCTATATCCACGTTCGTTTTTTGGCTGATGAGTATGCATTTGTATTTTATTTTGACCAAGTAGTTCTAGTGTTATTTTGTAGGCTTCAGCGTTGTGGCATTGTAGCCTGATGTTATCGCCCTGGTTTGAGCATTTTGTTGAAAAGGCGTCTGGTCCAATCGTAGCATTTAGTTTGTCCAGGATGTGGTGAATGTTGTTTATTTGGGGTAAGAATAGTGGTGGTACTTTAAAATTTTGCATTGGCTGGTGTTGTTGTTGCTGGGTGGTTTGTTTATTGTTGTTTTGGTTGGGGGGATTATTATTTGTATTGATTGTTGAATTTATTGCTGGGCAGTTGAAAGATTCTGTATGATCTATTTCCATGTTTGACATACTGCTATCTTCCTCACTGCTTACATTATATCGTCTGTTTTTTGTCACCTTGGCTTCTAGGGGCGGGGGTGCGTGTGTCTTTTTCCTTTTATGGTTGTTGATAGTTGTGGTTGTTGTGGCATTTTTTATTGACGTTGTGTTATTTGTTATGATGTCTTCATTTATTGTTGTTGCGCTGCTTGTAGCTGCATTTGTAGCTGCATTTGTTTCTGCATTTGTTTCTGCATTTGTTGCTGCATTTGTCATTGCTTCTATTGTTCTTGTGTTTGTGTTTGTTTTTGTTACTGCTGGTAAATTGGCTGCTTTGTATGTTGTGCTTATACGAGGCGTGATGACTTCCATGTCAGTAGCTTGGTCAATTGGTGTATTTATTGTCAATTTGGATTGATCATTGTCAAAGTAGTATCCGCTATTGAATGTCATATTGTTTGTATCGTCGTTGTATGTGTCATCTCCATAGCAAGCGGTCTCAGAGTTAATTATATTCATGCTTCCCTCGTTGTCTATCGAAGAATTCATATAAAATGCTTCTGGGAGCACCATGTCTTCATAGAATTTTTCAATCAGCTTTTCCGGTGCATATCTGTTTGTTTTCGTTGCGTTATTAATGCAAGAGCTGAATGGCTTAAGAGCACTGGATGCTTGCGCGCTCTCTTCAGTGCTAGTGCAGCTGTTCGCAGTATTGGTGAGGCTTGCAGGCTCTCTTACTTTGTCGTTGTGCTCGCCGCTGTTTCTCTTTGTGCTCTTATTGGCGTTGGTGCTATTGCTGCCAGTGTCGGCTCTCTTAGTTTGGGTCAGAGCTGGCCAATCGCTGGTGCTGATGCTCTCTTCAGTAGCAGCTGTTCGTGTTACAGCTTCGTCAAAAGCGAATGCAGCGGCTGCTGCATTGTTGTTATATCCAGCCTCGGCGCAGCTGATATTTGATTGTGTGGGTGCAGCCATACGGGATTGTATTTGTTGGGCTATTATTTGTTGTTGCTGCTTATATTGCTGCCTATAGTTGTGTCGTTGTTGTTTTGGCTTGTGATGTGTTTGTGCATGCTGCATTTGTTGGTAGCTTTTGTCTGTTATGTTAGTGATTTCTGTTTCGCTTTTTGTCTTGTCTTTGGCTTTTGCAGTTGTTTCAGTATTTGTGTTGGGAGTGGTGTTGTTGTTTGTTAGCATTGTTGTTTGTGGTATTTGAGTTGGCGCATTTTTGGACATTTTCTTTTGTGTTTGCTGGCGCCAAAAAGTAGCGTCAGCGTCTGTTTTCTGGCGGGCTAATTTATGCGCGCCTGGTGCACCAGGGTATTCATTGGACGTATTTTCCGTATATAATTTGATATGACATAGATTTACGGATTTGTTTGGGTGATGGTGGTGGCTGCTGTGGCGTCGTGCAGTTCGCAGTCTGCCTGTCGCACCCGCCTCTTTATTTGGTTTCGTGGGGGGTA